>JBCHWC010000112.1:0-108747 GCA_039654765.1 Mylopharyngodon piceus
TTCTGCCTGTAGGTCGGTATGAGATGAACTAAACAGTGATCAGAGAGCCCCAAAGCTGCCCGTGGGACAGAGTGATAGGCATCCTTTATTGCTGTGTAACAGTGATCCAGTGTATTACTGTCTCTGGTGGGACAAGTAACATGCTGTCTGTATTTTGGAAGTTCACGTGAGAGAATCGCTTTATTAAAGTCCCCGAGAATGATTAAAACAGAGTCCGGGTGTTGTTGCTCACTCTCTGTGATCATATCAGCGAGTCTCTGTAAAGCCGAGCTCACGTGCGCTTGCGGAGGAATGTAGACACTCACCAGAATGAACGAGCAAAACTCCCGCGGCGAATAGAACGGTTTGCAGTTAATGAAGAGTGTTTCAAGATCGGGACAGCACATCTTCTTTAACACAGTTACATCTGAACACCACCTTTCGTTGATGTAAAAGCACGTCCCGCCGCCGCGCGATTTCCCCGTTGATTCTGCGTCGCGATCTGATCTGAACAGCTGAAAGCCCGGCAGACTTAACACGCTGTCCGGAATGGCGTCGTTCAGCCAGGTTTCCGTGAAGCACAGAGCAGCCGAGTTTGAAAAATCCTTATTTGTCCGGGAGAGCAGAAGGAGTTCGTCCGTTTTGTTGGGTAGAGAGCGGAGATTCGCCAGATGGATGCTAGGCAGCGGCGTTCTTAATCCGCGCTGTCTGAGCTTCACGAGGGCGCCGGCGCGCTTCCCCCGTCTGCGTGTCCTGAAGCGTCTAAACAGCGCTGCCGCTCCACCGACTACAACATTCAACAAAACGTCTGAATAATCGAAATCCGGTAAAAGATTTTGTGGTGTGTACTGCCGAATGTTCAGCAGTTCATCCCTGGTAAAACTGATAGTATTTGAAAAACAAAAAACAGGAAAAACTAACAAAAACAGCACAAACACTGGAGAGCTAAGCACCGTGGCTGCCATGCGCGGCGCCATCGTAGATCGATTTATCCATAGATCGAATTGGCCATATCCTGGTGTGACCGTGATTTATCTTAAAATTAATTCATTTCCTTAAAGTCGGCATGAAATCAAAATTGACCCTGTTTACTTTGTTAGTGCATATTACTAGTCTTGTGGTAATCTTTAATCAAAATCTGAAAAGTTACTTCCGGTCTGGAATGGCGTTCCTTCTCTGTTGACGTCAGTTTGACGGCTTGGGTTGAAAACGCTTAAACCACTCCCCTCCATCCGTTAGTCTGCTATGAGCGAGAGATGGAGAGGAGGAGCGCTAAAGTAAAACCCTGCCCTCTATTCAATGTTCCGTTTCACTTGGAAATACGTCACAACACTGGAGAAAAGTCATTTGCAACTTCCGGTTCACAGGGACTTTAACATGCTTAACATTTTTTTTTTTTACAAGTTCTCAGTAGGGGTGTCGCGATATACCGGTATTGACAATAACCGTGATATTTAAAACATGAAAAATCGATATTGTGTTAATTCAGGGTCTGACAATATATTGTGATAACCATAATATTTAAAATGAATAATACACATGATAATAGAACACGTAAATAATCAAGCGCCAGTACCTGGTTGACATCCCAAAGTACAATAGGTGGCAGTATTGCACCCACCTTAACGCTGCCATCTGACATAAAACAGAAGAAGATGCAGCATTCGCAGCTGCTACATGTCGTCTGATAAGAGATTCTGATAAGATTCTCTGCACAGCAGAGCATGTGAGCGAAAATGGTTTTAGTTTCATATTTATCTTTAAATAGTATAATGTTATTTTTTATTTAATCTATGTTGATTATGAAAAGTGAACAGCATGAGTAAGACAGGATAGCTACATCATAAGATGCGCAGTATATCGAGAGATGTAATGGGTCATACATGATTTTGACCTCTTAAGTTTTGTTTTGTAGAAAGCCTTTAGTTAAAGTGATTTTTGTTTTGTATAAATTGGATCTTTATTCTAATCAATGTTTCTTCAACCAATTTGCCTGGATTTAATAAATAAGAAACAAATAAAGCAGACAATATAATGGAGGCGCTGGCGCAATCAGTTGCACGTGAACTACAGCGTGTCCCTTTTCGCAAGGATTTATTATGCTATGCTAGTCTACATAGCCTTTATCACTGTATAGAATACTATAAATAATATAATTTCTGCCTCTAAATAAAATCACACAGCATGGTCTTTGAAATGTACATCAGAAAGTCTTTTCAGTTCTTCAGGATACATTCGGGCAGTGCTTTTTTACTCCAGCTTGAAATCAGAAACTAAATGCTTGTCTTCCTTCATAAAAATTTGCTAAAGACAGATAATGCAAAAAGTAAAAATAACTGTGCCTTTTGTCTACCAGTTGTTTATCAGTATCTGATTACCCTTAAGTGTAGTTGTTGTTGTATGCAATGGTGTGATTCATTGACTTAAAAAAAAAGAATGAAAAAGACATAATAAAGATGAATTTGACTGATAACATTTGTTTTTTTTTTCAAGGTTTCTACAGATATCGCGATATATCGATATTGTGTATTGTTTTGGCCACAATAACCATGGTGTGAAAAATCTGATATCGTGACAGCCCTAGTTCTCAGTAATTAAAGTGTTTAGAAACAAAGTATTTTCAGTTCTTTTGAGATTCAGCAAAAAATGACCTTATAACTATAACTTCAGAGTTGCCTTCTTAATGTAGTTATTAAATGTTTTAAAAATACCATTCACTTAAGCGTACTGTATCAGCGATTCATATTTCAGCCACAGAAATTAGATATTTTATTTTTAATTTAACACAGTTATTGCTATTATTGGTCGCACAACATGATGTGTGGTCACTCCAAATGACACAAAGACCTTAAATATCATTAAAAATCTATTTAAAGAGATCAATAAACAAATCAATTTTAACAAAAAAATAGATTTAAAACAGATTTTATTAAAATTTCACAGAACACAATTTTATAAACATTTTTTTATATTAAAAAAATCACGTCACAAACATAAGAACACTGTTGACTTTCATTTAAGTTGAAATTAATTAATACTTTAGGACACATTAGGCCTAAATTGATCAAAAGTGACAGTAAAAACATTTATAATTTTACAAAAGATTCTATTTCGAATAAATGCTGTTCTTTTGGACTTTGTTCATCAAAGAATCCTGACAAATAAAATATATCACAGTTTCCACAAGAATGTGAACATTGATAATAATCAGAAATGTTTCTTGAGCAGCGTATCAACATTTTAGAATGATTTCTGAAGGACAATGTGACACCAAAGATGGAGTAATGATGCTGAAAATTCAGCTTTGATCACAGAAATAAATTTCAGTTTACTATATATTCACATAGAAAACATATTTTAAATTTTAGTAACATTTCCCTCCTCTCCTAGCAAAGTGTAACTCTGTTCTTGCTGCAGGATCAGAATTAACACAAAGGTCACTATGAAATTTGTAATAAAAGTATATATTTGCAGAAATAACTTAATATGTGGAAACTAAATACCAGCCGTTAAAAAGGTTATTTTTTTCCCATATTTAAGACAGAGTTACAAACCTGCTCGCTGCTTCCATGGGTCCTTCACAAATTGGTATATGATGGTACGTCCTGTCTTTGAATGGATTTCAACAGTAAAGTCCCGATGTGGGTGAAATGTTTTAAAGTGAAATATTCACAGCTTAAATATTCAACCACGTTGAATTTCAGCCCATAAAAATGCAAGCCCTAAAAATACAATGCAATAAAATGGAAGCATGGTTAATGCAATGCACTTTTTTTTTTTTCAACTAGTGCAATTCAACAAGCTTTTTATTTCAAAAACATTTGGCATTAATTAACTTCTATACTTTATGATCAGTATAATTGTGATGCAATCTGGGAAAACCCGTCGGATGTCGTGATGGAAAGTTTTCAGTAAAGTAAAAAAAAAAAAAAAATAGGTCAATGTCTTTTTTTTTTTGTCAAAATTGGGTTTTCATTAAATTATTATTCTATAACATCTTGTCTATCATCTCTTAAAATATCTTGGCAAAATTCACCTGTTAAGTGCAGAAAAATAGCGATTTATAGTGGCAAGTCTTTCGGAGGTGCAATAGGTAAAATTTCACCATGTGATGGGTTTTCAGAGATCACATCACAATTTAAGAGCAGAATAAATTTAATGGGTAACACTTTAAAATTAGGTTTCATTATGAACTAATACATGCATGAACTAATAATGAACTGCACTTCTACAGCATTTATTATATATCTTTGTTATACATCAGCATTTATTATACATATCTTTGTTAATGTTAATTCCAACATTTACTAATATATTATTAAAATCAAAAGTTGTAATTAACAATGCATTGTGAATAATCAATGAACAGCTGTATTTTATTAACCAACATTAACAAAGACTAATAAATACTGTAACAAATCTATTGTTTATAGTTAGTGTTATTTTATAATTGGTGGATCCAAAATGGTCAATATTCATATTCATATTTCATGTTAATCATTTATGGCTTATGATTTATCAATATTACTTTTAATTTCATATATTCATGTACTCCTTTATGGTTATTCTTCTTGATGTCCATGGTGTATGCTTGATATATTCAATTGTTCTTCAAAGTGTTCCAATGTGACAGGTCACGTTGACACGTTTGTGGTTAGATATCGGACGTCTGCCAAGTACGTTTTCAGAATTAGTTTCAGATGTTTGTGACTGATATCCAGATGTCAAGCCAACAGTGTTTAATCCTGAAAAATGCAGAGAAACAATAAGTGTGTAATAATTTAACACTGTATACTATTGCTCATAAAAATTGGTCTATTCACTATTTAAAGAACAATCTCAATGAGGCCGGTGCTTAGTGGAAGCTAGGGTGGATACTGGCCACCTACAGTAGATGATTGTTTTGCAATCTATCTGAAGGGCTCTGTACCTGCAGCTAAAATACAACAAAACAAACATCATTTCCTCTTCATTTTGGACAAAATATGCGACATCTGATTACCACAGCAGTTGCTTATATCTGTTATTCATTTAGCTTCAACGGATCTCTAACTGTGTTTACTTCACTAAACACAGAAATGAACTGATCAAACTGCACATACCTCTCTGCATGATTGAACTGCTCGACAGCTGATGACGTAACACCCAGGTAGGCACATCCTCACGGTATAATGATTGATGATTGATAAGTTTCAATCTGATTGGCTAAAGAGTACTACTGACCCGGGTGGCTGCCAGGAGAGTCTCAGAAATACACACAAAAGGCAATTCACACGTGAATGTGAGGAAAAACTTGTAAGTTTTAAACACTCAAAACTTTTTGTGCACAGTTGTATATCTATGAATTATGTTTTGCATAATATATAATTTTATTTTGTGCACATGAATTGTTTTTTGTGAATGTATATATTTTTTCGTACACGTGAATTTTTTTTTGTGTGCACATGAATTAGGTTTCATGCATGTGAGCATCATGTTTTTTGCGTGAATTATATTTGAGTCAAATCTAGCTCCCTATGAATTTGTGCAACCTCCACAAACACAATAATTTACCATGACGATGATAAATTGAAATACAAAAAAATTTCTGTGCGACAAAGTTTCTCTGCATCTCGAGCTGGTGGAAGCGAGGCTCAATGCACCTGTCATGCCAAGGGCTATATTGTAGGAACCGTGGACGAACCAGACAAATGAATCATTCAGATGATTCTTTCGAAACATAATTCCAGAAACCCAAACTCAGAGAATCTAAGTTTCAGCTCCAGTCCGTCTACAGAACAACCCTGCTAGTACTTTTATGGCACCCATGCTTCCTGACCGAAGGAGAGGTGACAAACCAAATAGTTACCAGAAGGTAAAAAGTCTTTGATCTCCAGATCAAAAGAGACAGAGACAATGCAGGCCTGTTTCTCTGAGTGACCTAACCTTACAGAAAACCCACAAAGACTGTTCTACAACTAAAACTGCATCAAATTGTCCCAAACATATTGAAACGGACTTATCAAACATCTTTTAACTGCATAAATTTTATATCATGTCTACACATGCTACATGTGACCAGTTATGTTTTAGAACACCCACAACTCATGTAACTGTGTAACTATTGAATGGTTGAATGAAAGTATTTAGTGTCTGATATGCTTTTAAATCTCTTTTCCTTGTTGAAATCATGGCTTGAATGAAATCCATGTAAAATTTATCATATTCCATTTAATAGAAATTGTCTAAACGGTACTCTCTGCCAAAGCGGGCAATTCCAGAGATCGGAGATAACACACCTTTTGAAACAAGACAATATCTGATTGGCCAGAACTCCTCTCAGAGGTGGGACAAATACCTAAGTTTAAATAGTAACATCACAAGACAAAGAACTAGAAAAAAGAAAAGTAACAATGGAGTAACAAGAAGAACAAAATGAAGACAAGACTAAGCTGACAAAGGACAGACAAGCAGCTCATTCAAGCCATCCAACTTTCACTCACTTCTCATTTCTTTTGCTTAACTTTCTTTTCTGTTGAGAGTCTCGTGTTCTAAGTTTTGCCGCAAAGTTTAACCAACGACTTTTGCTGCCTCAACTCTAACTCCAGCCATGACAAGAGACTTCCTTTCATTTTCCCAGCACGCTCAAACGGGATTGGTTTTTACCTAACCACAATCCGGACCTAAAGATCCTGCAACAAATCATTGACTGGAAAAAAAAAACCCTTCTCTCCACACCGAGGACGCCCACGAGAAGTTTTCCCATTTAAAGTCGACAAGCAAGTACCTCCAGATTCTAAAGCTGAACTGTTGCATTAAATTAATGATTCATGGTTCGTTCAGGTCAGGTCTTTTGAAGTGCATATTTTGCTAGAAATCCTGTTCATCATATCACTCTCTCTCTTAAAACCCTTTCTCTCTCATTTCCTTTCTTTCTGCAACGTGTATGAATGTTTGTGTGTGCGCACGTGTTTGTGTTAGATTAGTTTGTGTTAGACTAAATAAAGTCTCTTGTAGATTTTAAAAGAAAGTGTCTTGTATTATGTGCTTGTAAAATTTAATGTCTTAAACTGTCGATCTTGTTACCAAGCTATTAATTTGTGTTTTCACGATAGTTGGATATTCACATCCGCTACAAGAGCTTATTACGATCCAAGCAGATGAACGCTGGACGATTCAGTTGCTCGGTCGTAAACTAAATGGCTCTTAAGTAATTTATAGGGAATTATAATTTCATTGGAGCTAAATTTGGTCTTACAATATCTATTTCACTATCTATTTTGTTACAAGAATTCACATAAGGTCCCAAGAATTTTTTTTATTTTTTAGAAAGACTTCAGGTAGATTAACAAATCTGGGAAGAAAGTGGTGTTGATGGCCAATGCCACATTAAAGTCAAGTCACCTTTATTTATATAATGCTTTTTACAATGCAGATTGTGTCAAAGCAGATTTACAGTGATACAGCTCTAGAAGAAAATGGTGTCATTGTCCAGCTTAAGTAAGTTCGGTATTGATTCATTCCTTTGTAAAAATCAATAGTTATTAATTTTAGGATAATAATGGCTGAATAAAAATAAAAGAATAATGAAGGTTAAGTCTCACACCATCAAAGGTGCTAACATTCGTAGAGAGAAGACAATAGAGTCGTAAATGAGCAGTTCTCCGCACCAGACATTAGAGGGCAGGGGAGTTTAGTGGCCATAGATAATTTCATTAGCATTTTTATTAGTCTTCTCTAAAAACAAAATGGGGGTGTGCAGTAAGAGGTTAAATATGGTGCATCCTACACAAATCTACTTTGTATCAGAATCCTAGAAATCATTTACCCATCAAACAGATACCAAATAATGTATACTTCTCATAATTGAGGTATAAAGTTCATATGTAAATGTTTAACACAGAAAAATCTCCACAGGTTATATAAAACACACATGATACATAAGATATATCAAAGGCAAATAGTGGTAGTTAATGCAGCTAATTGGCAGCCATTTTTAGACCATTGTTTGTTAAAAACCATTAGTGTATTCACTGAAGTTTCTGCTGGTTTAAGAGAAAATGTCTCTGGAATGTGCAGCTGGATAGGAGACGTCCTGGAGGATGTCACTGTTTAGGTCTGTGTTGATTTGGGCATTTTGACCGTCTTCACAAATCTCCATTTCCTGATATGACCGTGGATTTATGCATTAAGGTCACAAAGGTGTTACTTAGCCACTTGATCTTAAAGTTGTGGAACAAAAGAGAGTCTTCTTTATTGATCAGCTCTGTCATTACAAACCATAGTTTGAGGTTAAGCAGGCATGGGCTCCTTCAGCAATTGTGGTTTGGTGGAGGATCTCTGTGATACATGAAATGTAGTGTTGCGTTCATTTGATGGGCTTCATTCATGGATAATCCTACAGCACTGCGTGTGTTGACATGTCTGACTATCATTCTTCTCATTCTCATGTCTCATGTTTCCTCCTCTGAACAGTTGCTGGTTCTGTAGAAGTGAAAGAACTTGCAGAGCTACTGTTCAACACAACAGTTCAGAGGAGGAAAGAGAAAGATCTGAGGTGAGTGTTTCATCTTTCTTTAGTTGTTTTCATGTATGTGTGTCGTCTTATGATGTGTCATTGGTCACTTCTGAGACTTTAATGCTGTGCTGAAGTCATTCTGATGATTATAAACCTCTTTATATCATGATCAAACAGATGATCAAGTGTGTCTTTGTAAGTGAATCACAGAAAGCTGCACATTCTGATATTGTTGTCACATGCTGTGAAATCACCGTTTCTCATTTAACTGTTTATTAGTGAGTGTAATACTGTGTCTACATGGTAAACTCTATTAAAGACTCATTTAATTAAACGGCAACATTTCTACTTTATTAACACTCTTTTACTAAAGTTCTCTGTAAATGTTAAACACAACAGAGTTATAGAAATATATACAACTCCCAAATATTGAAAACTCCCATTTCAAAAATAAAGTGTTCTTAAATGCATATAGTTTGTTCAGTTTTCAGTGTCATAATAATGATTTATAATAAATTCACACATAATCTGTGCTTTCATGCATGTGCTGAAAACCTCTGAATCTCAGAGACTTTTATCTGAAGTAAAGTAACCTTGAAACATGATCCAGAGAGAGACATAAAGCTGCTTGGCCCTGGTTTAACTGGTTGCAAAATCACCAGTTATTATCTTCCCTCATAAACAAAGTCAATAGAAATATCAAAAAGCAGGAAGAACATATTCATGGATCATTTCTACTCATTCTTTCCATTTCATCATGTTTCACTATGCTGAGCTGCTGTTCTTCACAGTGAAAAACGTTAGGTTACTTTCATAACCCCGGTTGTGATCCGGCTGTGATCCCCGAAAACAGCATTCTAAGCATGCTCTTCCCCCGTGTTATGCGAGTAGGGAAGCTTGGTGAGATACCTCGCTCTGTTCTCAGAGAACCAGGGTTATGCAAGTAACCTAACGTTCTCTTTAAAACAATCGCTCGGTATCTCACAATGGGAATGATATAGCCAACTCCCGAAACGCATGCTTTCCGAAGCCGCCGAACAGACCCGGCAAGAACGAAAGATAACCTTTCAATTCTCCAAAGAGCCAACATTGAGAACTGCATGAGCCATAGAAGGCGCAGTGACATCCAGATGGTCAAATCTGATAAATGTATGAGGGGAAGCCTAGCTTGCCACTGCACAAATATCTCCTACCGAAATCCCCTTGAACAATGCTCACGAGATAGCCATACTCCTTGTTGAATGAGCCCTTAAGCCCGCTGAGGAATGAAGACCCATAGATGTATAGGCCAATTCTATCACCTCCACCATCCAAAGGGAAAGGCGCTGCGAGGAGATTGGCTTACCCTTACATTGAGTGGCCCATGAAACGAGTAACTGCTCATTCTTCCTGAACGATCGTGTCCTGTTTACATAATAGCGTAACGCTCGTACAGGACACAAAGTGTGCAATTTCCGCTCCTCCTCCGAAGAAAAAGGAGGGGGGTAAAAGGCACACAACTCCAAAGCAGAGCAGTTATTAGCTGAATCACTGACTCTAACTCACGAAAGCCGAGTTAGTCAGCAACGTAACCTTGCTGTCATACAGACTAAAATTCAAACATGTCCGATGAACCGACAAGGCATGTAACTCACACACTCGCTTAGCTGAGACTAAAGCAAGTAGTAAGACCGTTTCAGAGATAGGAGCTTAATGTCTACACTCTCCAGAGGTTCAAATGGAGCCCGAGTTAAAGCATTCAAGTCCCATGATGGGACCAGGCACTTATATACTGGTCTCAAAACACTTCACTCCCTTCATAAAACGGCATATAAGAGGGTGCCGTCCCACTGAAACTCCCTCGAAGCCTACATGACAAGCCAAAATAGCAGCCAGGTAAACTTTAATAGTAGAAAACGCTCTCCCATTGTTCATTAAGCTTTGTAAAAAGCAGAGTACATCACTCACCGCGCACTGAAAGGGAATAACTCCTTTACGCGTACACCATTCCTCAAACACACGCCGTTTAAGGTCATACAGTGAGCGCGTTGATGGAGCTCTAGCACTCTGTATAGTGTTTATAACCTCTTGCGGAAGCCCGAGTGCAACAGTAGGTCCCAGCGCAACGGGAGCGGCCAGGGCTCTCCGTGAAGGAGCTGGACAATCTCTGCCAGCCACAGCCTCCCCGGCCAACGAAGGGCTATTTCTCTTCAGAAGGAGAAATAATTCGTTTTCTCTTACTCTTTCTAGGGTGGGAGAAATTATACTCAGCGGTGGGAAGGCGTATAGCAACACGTTCGACCAAGGGTGTGCCAGCGCAAAGCACCCAAAGGCGCATTTTCGTCCCTGAGAGAGAAATACAGAGGACACTTTGCGTTTGCCTGCAAGGCAAAGAGATCTACAGCAGCCTTGCCGTACATTCCCCAAATCTGATCCACCACCTGCGGGTGGAGCACCCATTCTCCGTATAGCGGGTTGCCCCTTGAAAGGAGATCCGCTCCCACATTCAGGACTCCTGTTACGTGTGTCACGTGCAGTGGGTTGAAGTGCGCGCAAGATTGTGCAATTGCAATGAAAATAAAATGTTTCAGGGACAGAAAGACTGCCATCAACTCCAACATATTTATGTGAATTTCGTGAAGCTGTGGCGTCCAGTGACCGTTTACCGATCTGCCCTGAAAAACAGCTCCCCAGCCCGACAGGGATGCATCCGTTGTCACTACATTTCTCAGCGACACGCCCCCCAAGGGAACCCCTGTCCAGAATAAACAGGGATCTCCACTGATAAAGAGCTGTCACGCACTCCACGGGTATTCTCACTCTGCACGCGATATGTCAACAAGGACACAGATGTCTCACTGCTACCCATCGCTGGAAGTCTCTAATTTTCAGCAAGCCTAGCGAGACCACGGGCAGCGACAAAGCCATCATGCCCAAAAGGCAGAGACAGGTCCTGAACGATACCAAGTTTCCCCTGCGAAACTGGGCAAGGCACTGTTAAAACGCCATCATCCTCCTTTCCGAGAGCATAGCGCAGTATGCCCTGTACCATCCTGAGATGGCTTTTGGCATAGTTGATTCTGAACCCCAGATTCGTTAGATGAGACGTGAACATCTCTGTGTCCCATTCCGCGCGCTCCCACGAGTGAGCGCATATCAGATAATCATCCAGATAAGCAGATATTCTGAGCCCCTTGCGTCTCAGCGGTGATAACGCTGTCTCTATGCACCTGCTGAACACGCGAGGAGCGAGGCTGAGCCCAAACGGCAGAGTAACAAATTCGTACACTTCGCTCCGAAAGTAAAACCTGAGATATTTCCTGTCTACTGGATAGATGCTTATATGAAAGTAAGCATCCTTGACATCGAACGCGGTGAACCAATTGTCCCGGCGGATAGCGCGCGTGAGAGCTGCAACTGTGAGCATCCTGAATTTGTACTTCCTCAAGTGCTTGTTTAGAGTACGCAGGTCCATTATCGGGCGCAAACCCCCATCTTTCTTTGGAATTAGAAAATAACGGGAGTAATAGCCTTTTCTGAGTTTCCCCCACTGGAACTCGTCTTATAGCTTATAGGATATTCCAACACCCGAGCTGAATCCCCATTTGCTACAGATGCTATGACGCCATTGAACGGAGGTGGTTTTACAGCAAACTGAAGACTGTAACCCTTGGTCGTCCCGAACCCGTAAGACCTTTGTTCATCTTCAGAACACAAATTAAGATATTTTTGATGAAATCCTAGGGTATCTGAACTACACATAGGCGGCAACGTCATTGTACATTTTTAGGTCCAGAAATGTACTAAAGACATGGTTAAAATAGTCAACGTGACTACAGTGGTTTAACCTTAATGTTATGAAGTGACGAGAATACTTTTTGTGTGCAAAAACAAAACAAAAATAACGACTTTATTTAACAATTTGAACTGTTGTCATACGCAGTTGATGTAGTGAACTCAGTGCAGGCTTCCGTGTTTACGTCCTAACGCTGGCTCAGTTTTTAAAGATTTAAATATGGATATTTTTCTTACACAAACACATCCTTTTGCTTCAGAAGGTCTGTATTAACCCCCCAGAGCCGTGTGGTTATCTTTTATGATGGATGGTAGCACTTTTTCTCATCCTCTATATACTGCCATTATAAAGCTTAGGAGAGCCAAGACATTATTTAATATACCTCCGATTGTGTTCATCTGAAGGAGGATAGTCATATACACATAGGATGGCTTGTGGCTGAGTAAATCATGGGATAATTTTCATTTTTTGGGTGAACTGTCCCTTTAAGTAAAAGTTGTCCAATAAAATACTTCTTAAGCATTTCCAAAACCAGATACTTTGTACTTTTACTTAAGTATGCTACACTAAGTTTAAACAGCAATAGATTTTATTTACACTGTGACAATACCGACATTTTCTTAGCAATATGCTATTTACAGCAAGTGAAAATAGCGATATATTATACAGTGCCCTCTACTAATATTGGCACCCTTGGTAAATATGAGCAAAGGTGGCTGTGAAAATAAATCTGCATTGTTTATCCTTTTGATCTTTCATTAAAAAAAAAAAAAAAAAAATCATAAAATTCGAACGTTTCATTTAAGTAAAACAATTGATTTATTTCATAAATCTCATTATGAAATAAATGTTTTTCTCTAGTTCACGTTGGCCACAATTATTGGCATCCAATTATTCCAACGTCCTCTTCCCAAGATAAACCCAGCTCTTTTTTTAGTTTCATCTGGCCATAGAATTGGGTTCCTTTTGAAGTTCCAGTCTTTTTTTTAGGCTTTCTGACCCCAAGACTCAACTAATTTCTACAATTCTCCAGCTGTGATCCTTGGAGAGTCTTTGGCCACTCAAACTCTCCTCCTCACTGCGCATTACACTATAGACACATGTCCTCCTCCAGGCAGATTTGTAACATCTTTAGTTGATTGGAACTTCTTAATTATTGCCCTGATGGTGGAAATGGGGATTTTCAATGCTTTAGCTATTTTCTTATAGCCGCTTTCTATTTTGTGAAGCTCAACAATCTTTTGCTGCACATCTGGGGCTGTATTCACAAAACATCTTAAGGCTAAAAGTAGCTCCTAACTTGCCGATTTAGGAGAAACTCTTAAAAATAATGGGCGTGTCAGTCCTAATTCTAGGACTCCTAAATTTTTGCTCTAAGAGTATTTCACAAAGCATTTTAGCGCTAAAACTAGCTCCTAAATCTGTGAAACGCTAGGAGTAGTCAAGAGGACTCCTAAGTCACTAAGACCAAATCACAAACAGTCCTAATCCACAAAGACACTGTACACCATTGAGGCAATAGCGATAGAGGTGGGTGCTGAACTTTTTCTTCATAAATGCAACACATTTTGATTTATAGATTTGAATCTACGATGAGATGCCAAAAAAATCTTTAACAAATAAATAAATATTGTCTGATTACCTGTGGCAATGGTTATCATGAGTTCACACTTACAAATGATTGAATAGAGTAAAAAATATATATAAAATAAGCGTATTTGGTGTGCTGTCCAAGGGGATCGAGGGCTCCGAGCTTGGAATTTAGCCCAAACCCAAAGTTCTCCCCATATTCCCAGCCGAGAGTTAGGGACAGGGTGGTGGAGGGATACAGAAAACTGTCGAAGTAACTATAGGCGAGTCGGCTCTCATCTGTGTATTTATTCCTCTTCTCGTGCTGATTAGAAAGACCGTTTGAATGCGTTTCTCCCAAACTTTGTTTATAAAACATAATTTGTCGCTTGAATTCTGCATTCTCTTGAGATGCAAACATGTAAGAGGTGGACAATTAACTGTATATACTAGTTTAATTAGTGACACTTAGCCTACATTTTAAAACCTTTATGGCAACAATATGGCAACATTTTATTTTGACTATGGCAACATTTTTATTAAAAAAATATTTATTTGAATAGGGCAACATTTGTATTTTAAAACCTTTATTTTGATATGGAAACATGACACCTCATTCTACAATATTTCTATGATTAAATCGCTGACTCCTCCCCCATCAGCCAATCACTGTGTGTATACTCTATAGCAACGAGTTCAACCCCGCCCTTACACTTAGCCTAAGACTTCAGTCTATTCCTTAGTAAAAGTTTGTCTCAGCAGCTTTGTGAGTATGTTTTAAGAGAAAACTCTTAGCTAAGAACTTTTACTGCTATTTAGGAGAACTCTTAGTGATAAGATAAAATGTTTTGTGAATACAGCCCCAGAACTATATTCTTTGGTTTTTCTCATTGTAATGAATGATTAAGGGAATTTGGCCTTCGTGTTTACACATATTTGCACTCCTGTGGAACAGGAAGTCATGGCTGGACAATTTCATGCTCCTAGTCACCCTGGTATGCTACAAAAATGTAAATATGAATGGGAATATGCTTCAGAGATATTTTACTCATAAGAACTTCTAGGGGTGCCAATAATTGTGGCCAACATGTATTGGAGAAAATTTATTTCATAATGTGAGTTTCCCACCACTTTCAATTGTCTTACTTCAATTAAAGGCTAGAATTTTGTGAATTTTTTTGAATGAAAGATCAAAAGTATAAACAATGCAGATTTATTTTCACAGACGCCTTTGCTCATATTTACTAAGGGTGCCAATATTAGTGGAGGGCACTGTAGGCGTAAACAGTACGAGTCTCTTTTTTAAATTTAACCTTTATTTAACCAGGCAAGTCATTAAGAACAAGTCCTTATTTTCAATAACAGCCTGGCAGGAGAGTAAAGGTCTCCTGAAAGACATACAGCTATACATTACATTACATATACCAAAAAAAAAAAAAATCAGTTAAAACATTTACAGGTTGTAATAAGGGAGCACTCGCTAGTAATTTTTTTTAATGCACAGACTGAAATATATGTCTCTAATTTCAATAGCTTCTGTAGCACATTCCAAGCATTTGGGGCAGTAAATTCAAAAGCGGAATGACCATAAATAGTTTTCTTTCTAGGGATAGTCAAAAAGATATAATTAGATGATCTAGTTGCATATGTATTAGTTTGAAGTTGCAGCAACTTTTGAAGATAGTTTGGTAGTAACCCTAGCAAAGCTTTATAAATGAAGATATGCCAGTGTATTTCCCATCTTGTATGCAGTGATGTCCAGTTCAAAAGAGAATATAATTCACAATGATGTGTTCTATAAGATGCATTAGTAATCAGTCTAATTGCTGCATGATACACCACATCTAATTGTTCCAGAACACCTTTACGTGCATTTCTATATACCACATCACCGTAATCAAACAAGGGTAAAACAGTGGTTTCAACAAGGTATTTCTTGGCTGATATAGTAAATACAGATCTATTTCGATATAGAAAACTAAGTCTAGATTTAACTTTCTTCTGAAGATGAGTTATATGATAAGTGAAAGTTAAAGAACTATCGAGCCAAATTCCAAGATATTTATATGAAGGAACCACTTCAATTTTTGCCCCATCCAAGGATGTAATGTCTTAATTACTTGGTTGGTTTTTTCCGAACCACATTACTTAAAGGAACACTCCACTTTTTTTGAAAATAGGCTCATTTTCCAACTCCCCAAGAGTTAAACAGTTGAGTTTTACCATTTTCGAATCCATTCAGCCGATCTCCGGGTCTGGCGGTAGCACTTTTAGCATAGCTTAGCATAGTTCATTGAATCTGATTAGACCGTTAGCATCTTGTTAAAAAATGACCAAAGAGTTTCAATATTTTTCCTAATATCATTGCACCTGCTGCACCCATGGTACGGCAGCAAAGTTCCTTGATTATTACGCCGGAATGAGAGTATAGTTCCTAGCCATATCGACCTAGAAAATCGCAACTTTTTATTTTCCGTCGGTCTTAGTACACGATGTACCCACAGAAGAGTCAAGTTTTAAATAGGAAAAATATTGAAACTCTTTGGTAATTTTTAAGCGAGATGCTAACGGTCTAATAGGATTCAATTAACTATGCTAAGCTATACTAAAAGTGGTACCGCCAGACATGGAGATCGGCTGAATGGATTCGAAAATGGTAAAACTCGACTGTTTAACTCTTGGGGAGTTGGAAAATGAGCCTATTTTCAAAAAAAGTGGAGTGTTCCTTTAAGTTTTTGTACTATTTAAAACCAATTTTAAATCATTAAAAGCTTCTTGAATTTTATTAAAACAGTCTTGTACCTGTTTTAAGACTTCATCATATGATGATCCTACAACATAAAGAATAGTATCATCCGCATATAAATGAATATAGGTTTTCTGACTACAGATTACCTGAGGGATATTATTAATGTAGATTGAAAACAGGGTTGACGCTAACACAGAGCCTTGTGGGACACCCGTGTCAATAGTTAATGGTTCAGATAATTGCTGATCAATCTTTACATATTGGGATCTATTAAATAAATAGAGAACCAAGATAAGGTTGGATTTGACACACCAATACTACATAATCTGGATAATAAAACAGAATGGTCAACTGTGTCAAACGCTTTAGCAAGATCAATAAAAATAGCTGCACAGAATTGTTGTTTCTATTTCCAATGTCTTAAGGCTTGGGCATACTTCACTTTCCGCGCCCGGATGCATCTCACGCACAGTCATGTCTGCGCATCTTTCAAAGTATACTTAACAGCGGATGCGCGCGGATGACCGAGTTCGACACATGCGCAGTACAATTCAATTCATGGGTCGTGTCATCAACAGGACAATCGCTGGGCAGTCCACCATTGCAACGTAGTTCAGAAGATACACCAAGAGAACAAGAATCAAAAACGATGGAGAAGGATAAGCTTCTAAAGGCTGGAATACACTACACGACTTTTGCCCCGATTTACACAAAAATCAGAGCCAGTCTGCAGATTTGAGCTGACAGATTCCATGGAAAATCGTGTAGTATGATGGTCACAGACTCCGATTTTTTAGCTTCAGACTTTGATTCCATCCAGTCGGAGGATTTCAAACCATGTTTTATACTTTGAGCCGATTTTAGAACACATAATCAGTGTATGATATGTTGCTAATAAATACAGTAGGCGGTACAGTCATACACTGCTCAGACAATGGAAATCAAGGGTAAGAAGTCACAAAGATCGAGAAAAAAATGGAGACTACTGTACAAGATCGGGTAAAAAGGAAAAACTTACCATCATCCAGCTCACGAATCACAAGCTTGGTGCTTGACGAGTGATCATGTTGAGACACTATAATATACAACCGCTAGATGGAGCCGCGAGCTCGCGCATGACATGCATGAAGTAAATGTATGAGAAAACGCAGAATCTGACGTTTGTTTAGTAATTGTTTGTGGCAGTTTCCAGCCAGAGATCCTATTATTATAGGGAGATAAGAGGGTCTGTATCTCTTACCATTGGAGAAAGCGTAACGGCTAACTTAATCACGTGCGGCACCTCTCAGCCTATCGTGTCGCCGTTCAAAACTCCTCCCTGCGTACCGCCAGTTAGCATTAGCCGTTACGCTTTTTTGGCTAAAGGTTGCAGGCTTGCCGGCGTAATAATCAAGGAACTTTGCTGCCGTACCATGGGTGCAGCAGGCGCAATGATATTACGCAGCGTCTCTCACAAATGTCTCCATGGTTGCAAGGCACGCTCCCTGTGCAAGCAGGGGGTCACAGGCGCTGCGTAATATCATTGCGCCTCCTGCATTACGCCGGAATGAGAATATAGTTCCTAGCCATATCGGCCTAGAAAATCGCAACTTTTCATTTTCCGTCGGTCTTAGTACACGATGTAACTACAGAAGAGTCAAGTTTTAAATAGGAAAAATATCGAAACTCTTTGGTCATTTTTGAGCGAGATGCTAACGGTCTAATCAGATTCAATGAACTATGCTAAGCTATGCTAAAAGTGGTACCGCCAGACCCGGAGATCGGCTGAATGGATTCGAAAACAGTAAAACTCAACTGTTTAACTCTAGGGGAGTTGGAAAATGAGCCTATTTTCAAAAAAAGTGGAGTGTTCCTTTAATGTCAATGAATGGATACAAACAGAGTAGTTTATACTTCGAGGATATAGGCTACAACTATACGCCGTTTTTATTTTAAAAAAAATATTAATTAATGTGTGTTGTAAAGTGTTTCCCATTTGACTATATGTGATAGTATTATTTCCTCCACGTTCCAAATAATACTTAACGACACAGAGTTTGAGAAGATTTAATGTTAATGGATACAAACACTTTAGTTAACTGTTAACTTGTATAGTTGTAGTATCGTTGAAGTATTTTTGTATTAATTCAAACATATATTAATAAAAGTGTAACATGTAAAGTGTTTCCCATTTGACTGTATATTTGATCGTATTATTTCCTTCATGTTCAAATTGTTACAAATAATTATGTAACGTAGGCTATTTAATGTCAAATAAAAATAACCATTTAAAAAAAGCCTTGAACAAGTAAAATGTGTTTCCCTGTATGAAAACAAATAGGATATTTAAAAAACATTTCTGAAATAATAGGTTTAAAGCATATTTAAACTGCTCATAATAAAAAAAAACAAGCAAACAACAAATAATCATCTTAAAACACTTAAAAATTATAAGCCCATATCTTTTCATCCCTGAAAATGAAATGAATAAGTTTTATTAATTAATATTTATTTAATATTAACACGATAAATATCTTTGACAAATGCAAAAAAAATCTTTAATGATAAAATGTGAAAGACGAGAACAGATTCAATAGCCTATAGTAGATAAACACTTAATATAAATAATATATTATGTACACTCACCGTATACACCTTCTGTTGTTAAATGTCTCATTGGCTTAAATGCATGTTTCACTTGTTCAAGGACTTGCAATGATTAAATACATGTAGGCCTATATTTTGACATTAAACTCCCATACCTCCGTGTCTTTACTATTTGTCACACGTTCACAACATGAACATACATACAGAAATAATATCACATACAGTCAAGGGAGACATTTTACTATATGGTTACACATTTATTAATATATTTTCAAAATTATATGGTTAAAAGTATTTGTTCACAGTTTATACAAATTAGTTCATGCCTTATGGACTAACAAAACATAGTTTGTATTATCCATTAACATGTCCAGCTTTTCTCTGTAACCATTTACAAAGTCGGCAAGTGTATGATGCCTGCTGTTTAAAAATCCGTTCAGATTTTAAAAGTCGTGTAGTGTATTCCAGCCTTAAGTTTACTCGTCTCGTTTTTGAATCGCTCTTTCCACGCTCTTCAGACCTTTTTCTTTTTGTCCTGCAGATCGGTGAAGGACGATGGCATCTGACCTACTTGAGAAATCACTGAATGAACTGAAAAAAATTGAACTGAAGAAGTTTAAATGGCACTTGAAGAATGATCATGAGTGTATAACAAACTCTGAAATGGAGAATGCAGATATCTTAGACACAGTGGATAAGATAGTGAACTGTTTTGGTCCAGATGAAGCTGTGAAGATCACGGTGGAGATCCTGAGGAAGATGAACCAGAATAATCTGGCTGCGCAGCTAGAGAACAAACACAAGCAAGGTAAAGTTAAAATGAAGTTGTTAAAAGTGCTGTTTAAAAAAATAAATAAAAAGTGAAACTAATGAATTTATTTATTTTATAAATATATTTTAATTATGAAAAAGGCTCAATTGTACTATTTTTGTATAACTGATGTCTCACAGAGTGAATATTTACAGAATAAGTGAATAACTGCTGGCTTTCAGCCAAAACTTTCCTCTCTGCTTTGCTGATGTGTTTGTGTGGTTTAATGTCACAGTATTTTCATTCTGATCTCTTTCTCTCTCACACAGCTCAAGCTGAGGGCAGTATTGAGGATCCTGCACTTATTGGACCCAGTACAAAACGAATGAAGGGTAAATAACTATCACTGTACAGAGAAACCCCAAACTCAGCCACTTTATCCTGGGTTACAGAATAACTCATAAATTAACTGCTGGCTTTCAGCTCAATCGTTCCTCTCTGCTTTGCTGGTGTGTTTGTGTGGTTTAATGTCACATTATTTTCATTCTGATCTCTTTTTCTTTCACACAGCTCAGGCTGAGGGCAGTATTGAGGATCCTGCACTTGTTGGAGTCAGTTCAGAACCGATGGAGGGTAAATAATGATGACTGTCTGTATAGAGAAACCCCAGATTTGAGTTTATTCTCCCAGATGTGGCCTTTAAGAATGCATGTTTTTTTCACCTGTTATCACACAATTCATCATGGGTGATCGCAGTGATTCTTGTAGGCACGGCTCTTAGATTTTAAATAAGTGTGTTGTGCTTCACACAAAATCCACCAGGTGGTGCATCGCACAACATACTGTAGCTCAACATACTGTAGGCCAGATCAGATGCTCTTGGCCACTTCTTATTGTAAATGATTAGTGTTGAATCAGTCTTTCAACGGGCCTAGATTGGTTCTCAATCTTTTAGAGTGTCGTACCCCCATAGGCATTCTGTGTACCCCCTCTCTAACACTTGGACTACAGTCACACCTTTTCCATTAAGGGACAATACTTGCTCCCTTAAATTGATTTACAGGTGCATTTTTACCTTCATAAAGGCAAAGTTTTTCTAACCATATAAAATTTATGTCATGTTTTATGTCATATTCTTAAAATTCCATTAATTTTATTATTAATATAATAAATGAAGCAATAAATTATGGTAAAAATGAAGTGATACTTTGAAATATTAAACTAAAACTGCCAGTAGGTGGCAGCAAGTCACTGTCTTAATGAGTGAGTCATCGAGTCGTTCATTCTTTTAGTAATGAAGCAAGTGGCTGTATTTATGAATGGGTTAGTGAATCATTGACTTTAATGATGCAAAACACCATGTTAGTGATCTTTCAGGTTCATTATAATACTGTGGCGGGACAGATTAAACTATGGCAGGTCACCACTGTAATAAAATTCGAAGCAGACATCCTAAATGTCTATGTACACAAAAGGCAGAGTCTATGAATGGATGACTTATAACACTATGTTCTAAACAATTTCCACTTTATAAGTTTACTAGTGTAAGATTATTTATGACTTTTTAAATCTAAACGCAGCCATGCAGTGGTTGGACAGGTTAGGGTGGGGGCATTTTTAATATTAGAACAGAGGTTAACTATGAGAGGTGATGTACTGTATCATATGGAAGCCCGTTTCCGCCACAGTTGAGTAAAAAAATATAATTCTGTAAGTCGTAATAATGAGAAACTTTCTCATAATTATGACTTCGTATCTCATTATATTGAGAAACTTTCTCATAATAATGACTTAGTATGTCATAATAATGAGAAACTTTCTCGTAATTATGACTTATTTTCTCGTAATAATGACTTAGTTTCTCATAATAATGAGAAACTTTCTAATAATAATAATGAGAAAGTTTCTCGTAATAATGACTTAACATCTCATAATAACGAGAAACGTTCTTGTAATAATGACTTAGTTTCTCATAATAATGAGAAACTTTCTCGTAATAATGACTTAGTTTCTCATAATAACGAGAAACTTTCTTGAATAATGAGAAACTTCTACGCATGCGCAAAGCAGCGGAGCAGTGACACGCTAGCGACATCTGCTGGTCAAATACGAGAACTCCGCAACCATGGCACGTTCTGCAAAAGTGTAATCTATAATATCATTAAATAAATAACATTATTGATAAATTATCAGTATATGAGACGGGATATAGTCTTTTATTCATTTGTAACATTCATTTGTATTTTTGTGTATGAACAAGCAGAAACACAGAGTGGTGATCCATGGATTTCAAACAGATATAGAGGAATGATAAGACAGCACACACCTACATATCCAAGTCTGTTAAAAAACGCTTAATCTGGAAAGCTGTCTTTTGCATACATTCTAATGAGTCATAAACATCTTAAAAGGTGTTTTCTGTATGTCTAGGAAAACCCGCACATCAAATAGCCTAGACTCATCTGCGAAATACGTGTTAACGTTAACACATAAACCCACACATTTTATGAAGACGTCGCACTTAAACTTAACGAATAAATGTCATATTCCTTCGTTAATCTGATAGTTTTGTAAGCCGTCGCGTTCATGCAAGTTTCCACCTGTGAGCACAAGCAGGCGTCGTTCGTTAGCCTACCACGGTAACCACTTTGCGTTCCACCTTCTTGTGCGCATGGAAAAGTATTAAAGATATGCTGATAATTTATAATTGATGTTATTTAATGATACTATAGACTGCACTTTGTAGATTACACTGACTTAAACGAAAACAACTGTTTTGCAGAACATGTCATGTTTGCTGTTTACTCGCATTTACGAGACTTTGACCAGCGGATGTCACTAGCGTGCCACGCCCTTCTGCTCCGCTGCTCTGCGCATGCGTAGAAGTTTCTCATTATTACGAGAAAATTTCTCGTTATTATGAGAAACTAAGTCATTATTACGAGAAAGTTGCTCATTATTATGAGATACTAAGTCATAATTACGAGAAAGTTTCTCATTATTATGAGAAAGTTTCTCATTATTATGAGAATCTAAGTCATTATTATGAGAAAGTTTCTCATTATTACGAGAAACTTTCTCATTATTACGAAAAAGTTTCTCGTTATTATGAGAAACTAAGTCATTACGAGAAAGTTTCTCGTTATTATAAGAAACTAAGTCATTATTATGAGAAAGTTGCTCATTATTATGAAAAACTAAGTCATAATTACGAGAAAGTTTCTCGTTATTACGAGAAAGTATCTCATTATTATGAGATACTAAGTTATAATTACGAGAAAGTTTCTCATTATTATGAGAAACTAAGTCATAATTACGAGAAAGTTTCTCATTATTACGAGAAATTTTCTCAATATAATGAGATATTAAGTCATAATTATGAGAAAGTTTCTCAATATTATGACTTAAATAATCATATTTTTTACATTACTGTGGCGGAAACGGGCTTCCATAGTATCACCAGGGGCCCATTTCAGAAAGGAGGTTAAGTGAGAACTCTGAGTATGTTAACGCTGAAACTCCGGGTTTTCCGTTTCAGAATGGGAGGTATGTCAAACCCGAGAAAGCAGGGTAAGTCAAGCCCGTTCCTGAAAGAGAGGTAACTCAGTTACAATGGTAACTTACTCTGTGAACATAACCTGGTCAGGAGCAGGTTTTCCTCGGTAAACCCAGAGTTTCTTTTGGTCTCCTCCCTCTTTTTAAAGTGCAAGTGATGTTTAAATAGTTCATTCATTCGTTCACACTGCAAAAATGCTTTTCTTACTGAGTATTTTTTCGTCCTATTTCAAGTACAAATATCTAAAAATTCTTAAATCAAGATTTTCTATATAAGAAAATGATATAAGATATTTAGTTGTGTTTCCTGGGGGGGATCTAAATTAAGTTCATTTTACTTAAGTAAAATTATCAATATCTGCCAGTGTGGTAATAAAAATAATCTTAATGCAAATGGAAAACAAGGTTACTCGGAGTGTCTATTACTAAGTGCAAATTTACAGTAGCTCCACCCACCAATGTCACACAAGGTTAAAAACAATGCATATGAATAATGGCTTCAGTGGTGTAAGCAGTAGTGTGTTGGACGCGGAGAATTACCTTGTGACGCGATTGACTGGGTTCGAATCTGCCTTCTGCTGAGCTCGCTCTTTTCCCATCACATCAGAAAGGCATTTATTTTCAATAAAAATGAAGAAAATGTTCTAAAAGTGGAAGTAAATTGCCTAACGAGTGTTTAATAATGAAATAATTTACACTCTGTTATTATTGCATCCTGTTAATTTACAATACTGAGGTGCAAATAGTATGTATCTGCCAGTATAAAATATAAATAGCATCTAATTACTATTTACACTTATTGCAAAGAACTGATACTTTTAGCCTACCTGGTAAATAAAACATAATTTGCAAAATAATAATTAAAAAAATGCACTTAAATTATAATTTTTTTCTTTTTTTGCATGTGGGATACCATGAAAATGAATATTAGTTCAATAACTTACAGTTCTGCCAGTTTTCACCTTTGATATTATAACAGTGATAAGAATTAAATTTGCATTGACTAAGAAGTATGCGGACGTCATTTTGTCACGTGCTGTTGCCATGGTGAATCGTAATATCGGAGCTCTATTGATGATGGCTTTTCATAGTCGTGGTGCACGCGCTTAACTCAGTCAACTGAACTAACTCAATTCAGCTGTTCTGAAACAGAAAACTCAGAGTTTCCCATTTCAGGGTAAGTCAACTCAGAGTTCAAGTTTTAACTCAGAGTTGGTTGAACCTCCTTATTGAAACGGGCCCCAGAACGAACCAGACAGCACAGCTAACCTTTTCAACAGCCACATACTCCAGTCAACCACCTGATGTGACTTGCAATGACCATGGAAGATCTGAGGCCTCTGGGCTGTAATACTTTTCAACATAATTTAATTACTGTATGTTGAATGAATTCTGATCAGATCATGCTGACGTAAAAGCTTTGTCATGTTTATTTTTTTTTAATGCAATATGTTTTATTTACACCAATCTTTTATTACAGAGGATTTGAATCTCAAAAAATTCATGGAAACTTACAAAGCCAAAATGAAAGAGGAAGCAGAACATATTTTTGAGTGCAAGAAAGAAAATGAAGCACATCTTAATGATGTTTACACAGAACTGTTCATCACAGAAGGAGATATGAAAGGTGTCAATCAGGAACGTGAGTTTCTGAATATGGATGAAGCTTTGAAGAGCAGAAAAACACAGGACAAACCAATCAAATGCAATGATATATTCACATTATTAAGGGGAAAAAATGAGAAAAAGATAGTGCTGACCAAGGGAGTCGCTGGCATTGGAAAAACTTTCTCTGTGCACAAGTTCATCCTGGACTGGGCAGAAGGAAAAGCCAATCAGAATATACACTTTGTGTTCCTGCTTCCATTCCGAGAGATAAACTTGATGACAAATGAAGATTTCAGTCTCCATGAGCTTCTGCTGGAATTTTATCCTGAACTGAAGGACCTGGAGAAATCAAAGTTATATGAGAAATACAAGCTAGCATTTATATTTGATGGACTTGATGAGAGTCGTCTACCTTTGAATTTTAAAAGTAGATCAATGAACTCTGCTGAGAAAAGATCATCTGTAGATGTGCTGTTCACAAGTCTGGTGAAAGGGAAGCTGCTTCCATCAGCTCTCATCTGGGTGACCTCACGACCAGCAGCAGCCAATAAGATCCCTCCTGTGTATGTGGGTTTGTTCACAGAGGTGCGAGGATTCACTGACCAACAGAAGGAGGAGTATTTCAGAAAGAGAATCAAAGATGAGACTCAGGCCTCCAGAATCATCTCACACATTAAGACGTCTCGTAGTCTGTACATCATGTGCCACATTCCTGTGTTCTGCTGGATCACGGCCAAAGTACTCCAAAATATTCTCATCAAGAACAATGCAGAGAACATCAGCACAACACTCACTGAAATGTACATTCACTTCCTGCTGATACAGATGAACATGAAGAACCAGAAGTACGGTGAACGAGAAGAAAGAGAACGTAAAAAACTCTTAAATTCAAACAGAGAAATGATTAAGAAATTAGCCAACTTAGCATTTGAACAGCTGAAGAAGGAAAGGATTGTGTTCTATGAGGAAGATCTGGAAGCATGTGAAATTGATGTAAGCAAAGACACTGAATTCACAGGAATGATTGCTGAGATCTTTAAGAAGGAAGATGGACTTCATGAAGAAAAGGTCTTCAGCTTTGTGCATCTGAGTGTTCAAGAGTTTCTCGCTGCAGTGCACGTGTTCCTCTGTTACCTGGACAAGAAAATGGAGGAGCTTCAGTTTTTCTTTGATGATCCCAAAGAAAACCTCACATTGCAGGACCTACTAGAGCAGGCTGTTGATAAAGCCATGAATAGTGAGAGAGGACATCTGGACCTGTTCCTGCGGTTTCTGATGGGAATTTCACTGGGATCCAGTCAAAACCTGCTCAAAGGCCTGATCGAACACACTGAAGACACCACAGAGAGCATCACACAAACAATTGAATACATTAAAGAAGTACAAAATGAAAATGAGAATATCTCAGATGAAGCTTCAGTCAACCTATTCTACTGCTTACTTGAGCTCAAGGATCATTCATTATATGAGGAAATCCAGAGATACCTCAGTTCAGATGAACATCCAGGAAGAAAACTCTCATCTTCAATGTGCACCATGCTGACCTACATACTGCTGATGTCAGAGAAGGTCCTGGATGAGTTCAACCCAAAGAGGTTCACGTCATCTTCAAACTACAGGAGACTCGTTCCAGCTGTGAGATGCTGCAGAAAAGCCCTGTGAGTAATTTCACTAATCGCTTCTTGTTCAAATATGTGGATGAATAGCTGTTTCATAACTAAGACTAGAGTGGGTCAATATCACTGTAGGGTGCCTTTTGGTGTCATGTACATAAGTAACTCGTTTGCCAGGATAACTTAACATAAAAATGACTATCAAAGGGTGTGTTATATAAGGCACGTTTTTATATTCATAACAAACGCATGACTTGACTCTTTAGATACATTTTCTAGATTTTCTTTTTGTTTTGTATAAGAGAATGCGTATTATTTTGCTATGTCCAATGCACTGCTCATTAAATTTGAATGAGAGTAAAGTATAGTCAAATCATAAAATTTAAAAATTTTGTTTTCCTATTAATATTTTTTTTAAATAAGATATTACTCAATTTGAGTGTATTGATCATTTGGTAATAAAAAGAATATTTACCTAGTTCTGGCTTGGAACTCTGACGATGCAGGCTGATGGGTCTTTAACTCTGCAGCGTAGCAGATCTATTCCGCCAAGACCAAATACATTAACATTGTCATATCCATTACCATGCCAATCTCAATTATCATACCAACATCCCGAGAGTTGTCAATACAGAATTTTATTTAAGTAAAAAGAAGTTTGTCCATGTCCCTTGGTTGCCTGTCATATTGGGTAATCTGTCCCTTTAAGAAAAGGCCATCCCCTTTAGTGATATCAACAGATTTTTTTGTGTCTTCAGTGGCGGGAATTTCAACAGCTGAGGTGAGTAAGTTGGCGACTTTCCAATTAACAAATTTTCTTCATATGAGTTTGCTTAATTTTGACAAAGCTTAACATGTCCACCCTGTCGGCATAAAATATGCCGGAAGTGATTAGAATACAATATTTTCAAAATATGTAAGTTTAATATACCAAATTCTCTTCAACAACCAGACTAGCTATTTAGTTTGTCACAGTTTGTTGTAACCTAATATGTTAATTGAAGCTCAAAATGTCCACCCTGTCGGCCACTTAGACTCAATAGGGTGGACATACACATGACAGGGTGGACATGACATTCATTTGTAGTTAATATTGCAATTTATAATATTATAATTTATAGAAACGTCTGCTGTAGATCATATTTTGTAATTTATAAATGATGTATTGTTTGTGGTATTATTTGTGAATGTATATCTAGCAGGGCTGGGTATTGACACAATTTTCATGATTCGATTACTATTCACATACTTTCGATTCGATTACGATTTCGATTCGATATAGATTATTTTGGATGTAGTATATCAGATACAGTACATGGCAAATTTTCTAGAGGAAAAAAATCTCTCAACTAATGCTGTAAACTACACATGGGAGTCAGTTGGTACTACTATAATAATATTGAAGGTTAAATTAACTTATTTATATACAAACACTTAAATTACACTCAATGTTTTTATTATAAATAAAGTTTAGAATTACATAATCATATTTCTACTCCAATTTGTTTTTTGAAATATAAACATTTAAATCGCGGCTGTAACTGATTTATTCAAACATGCATTAAATATTGAAGAACATTAAAAATTATAATGAATATGTAATGGTGCATAGCTATATCAGAATGTTGCTTTCTAGAGTACACTTTTCTAGCTGACTAATGAGTTTATGGTAACTGAATATGTTTTTCTGAGGTAAATGTGACGTTACGTGACATTGTTTACAAGCTGTTTTATTGACGTCTTTCTGAGGATATTGATACAGATTTCGGTAAGTTGTACTGTATCTTTTAACATACCTTCAGATGTTTATTTATGTTTATTTCACGCTGTAACTGGCATTAAAGCGGAGGAGAGGATGTTCACATGCACTCCGTGCTGCCGCTTCTCTTTAACTGAGGCGCTACAGCGATCTGTCACGTCACTTTAAACAGCGCCAAAATGGTATTTATTTTTTGAATCTCATAATAAGATGGACGTCATTTAAAATCTGAGACTTTGCTTCATATCAAAAGTAACAAAGCACAAACATTATTACGATTTATTGGATGGGGGTCGCGCTATATATTCTGCTCATTCATCAACTGAAAACAGACTAGACTAATCGATTCTTGGGATTTAAGAATTGATATCGGTTTGTAAAAATGAGAATCGATTAAAATCGAGAAATCGATATTTTTTTTTACCCAGCCCTAATATCTAGATTTCTTTTCAGAAGTGTGTTTTTCTCTGTTCATTTTTCAAACCTCAGGTATTTACATGAGGTTTTTAGTTAAAACTGCAGTCCATTAGTTTTCCCTCTTTGTCGCCATCTCTGTTTGAACCCTGAAATTGCAGTTATTTGCGGCGTTATCTTTACGTGGGTTGTGCATCGGCACGGCTCCTCAGCGTGAAAGAATCTAATGTTTTGAGGTGTATATGTGGGTTGTCTATCAACGCACCAGTTGTCAAGGGGCGGGGTTTGAAGTTGAATAAATGTTTCATTGTCATATTTTGTCATGCTTTGTGTGTTCTGCTTCTGCTTTATGTGTCCAACCTGTCATGTGCTGGTCCACCCTCTCATCTTGATATTTTAAAATAATAATAATAATAATAATTTAAATGATAATTCTATCATACCTATATAATCCAGTGTGTTAAATAGCTAGGTGTGGGGGCAATAACATGCAAACAAAAAACTGCACCCAAATATCAGTTTTCTCAAAATAAGAAAAAAATACATGTGCAAATTGTATGTTTCTTTAAAAACACATGATTTGCCTAAAATCTTTAATATATTTATAATTTGAAAGCAAACAAATAACCCTGTTTAGGAAAGGGACATTGTACCTTTCAGAAAATATAATTTGCATCATAATATGTCAATGAAAACGTACATATTTATGTCCATGACATGGTGGACATATCTTATGGTTTAAGCTCCGAATAATGGCCCATAATTTTCTAAAAATATGTTTGGGTGCTCAGCCATATATTTCTTACAGTACTTAAGTGTCTACTATTTATGACAAGACATAAAGCGAATGGGAAATTCTGAAACTCAGAAAGAGGTAGAGTTGGATGTGTGAGATTTAATAGAAATAAGAGTCAAAATAACACATAAAAACACCAGGGAACATAACAAACGAAACTAAACACCAGAGGCCCATTTCAGAAAGGAAGTTAAGTGAAAACTCTGAGTACTCTGGGTTTTCCATTTCAGAATAGGAGGTATAACAAACCCAAGAAAGCATGGTAAGTCAAGCCCGTTTCTGAAAGGGAGGTAACTTATACTCAGAATGAGTTGCCATAGTAACTTACTCTGTGAACCTAACCTGGCCAGAAGCAGGTTTTGTTCGATAAACCCAGAGTTTCTTTTGGTCTCCTCCCTTTTTTAAAGCGTAAGCTATGTTTAAATACTTAATTTATTCTTTCATTCATTCACACTGCAAAAATGCTTTTCTTAGTGAGTATTTTTGTCTTATTTCAAGTACAAATATCTAGAAATTCTTAAACCAAAATGCATTTTCTATATAAGAAAAATTATAAAAGATATTTAGTCTTGTTTCCTGTAAAATTATCTGCAAGTGGGATAATAAAAATATACTTAATGTAAATGGGAAAACAAGATTATTTGGAGTGTCTATTTACTCTAAGTGCAAATGTACACTAGCTCCACCCACAAATGCCACACGAGGTTAAAAAAGACGATTCGCCAGCTTTAGTTGTGTAGGCAGTAGCGTGTAAGGCGAGTATAGGCCCTTTCACACGGGATGTGGCAAGGGGTGGAATCGCAGTATGGCTGCCGCTTTCTCTCGTATTAGAAGTGTTATCTTTGGCGGGAAGAGCTGTGCTCATGAAAGCGGCAAGCTTTTGGGTGCACGAGCACCGCTTGAGTGCTGCCTCCGCAAAGCCAGTGAAACAGCCAGCGTTTTGCCGCTTTCCGCATATCTCCTACTGAAAATGAACTAGACACTCGCCACTGTTGGCCCAGTTTCGAATCCGACTTTTGCTGAGCTTGCTCTTCTCCCTTTTTCCATCACATATCTCATCAGAAAGGCATTTATTTTCAATAAAAATGAAGAAAATGTTCTAAAAGTGGAAGTAAAGTGTCTAACGAGTGTTTAATAATGAAAAAAGTATAAATGTAATACTTTTAATTATAATACTAATAATTATAATACTTAAAATTTTAATACTTTTACTAATATTTTTAATAATTTTAATATAATCATTTACACTGTTATTATTGCATCCTGTTAATGTACAACAATACTGAGGTGCAAATAGTATGTATCTGCCAATATAAAGTATAAATAGCATCTAATTACTATTTACAGTTATTGCAAAGATCTGCTAATTTTACATGGTAAGTAGAATATATCACTATTTTCTCTATATGTGTAAATAGCTTCTAGAGCTATTTCCACTTAGTGTAAGTAGCTGCTGTCTTATTTTTCTTACCCCATTGGCAGATGATTTGCAAAATAAGAAAATGCACATAAATTATTATTATTATATAAAAAAAATTATTATTATTATAGAATTAAACTTGTATTGACTCTGAAGTATGCAGATATTGTCGGGTGTATTGTTGGGTGCTGTTGCCATGGTGAATTGTCATTTCGGAGCTCCATTGATCATGGCTTTTCATAGTCGTGGTGCACATGCAATATGACTCAGACAACTCAGGGTATGTTTATATGACAACGATGTCCTAAAAACGGATTCTTCCATTCGGTCTAGCTCTATCACCCCACACGTTCATGAAATGCGTAGATGCAGCTCTAGCGTCACTCAGGCTGCAGGGCATATGCATTCTAATTAGATGACTGGCTAATATTAGCGCAGTCGGAACAGATGGTTAGTTCGACATCGAGATGTCGTTCCTGCTCATATTTTAAAAAATTTGGGGTTGTGGCTGAACGCCAAGAAGAGTGTGCTTTCTCCATTACAGAGAACCACCTTCCTGGGCGTGGTATGGGATTCAGTGATGCTGCGAGCCGTTCTGTCGCCCACTCATTGCTGCAACCTTTTCAGTCACACAGGAGATATAACTAGGCCAGTCACTCACTGTAAAACAGTTTTCTAAAACTGTTGGGTCTGATGGCAGCTGCGTCCAACTGTGATACCTTTTGGCCTGCTGTACATGAGACGCTTACAGTGGTGGCTCAGGACCAAGGGTTTTTCCTGAGGGGGAACCCACTTCGTATGATCAAGATCACACGGTGGTGTCTCCGTGCCTTGGTTATATGGAAAAAAAGTTGGTTTCTGTCCCAGGACCCTGTGTTAGGAGCTCAATATCATGGAGTCTCTCTCATGATAGACGTTTCTCTCACAGGCTGGGGAGCGGTAATGGAAGGCTGCTCAGCTCAAGGGCTGTGAAGGAGTCATCATCTTTCGTGGCACATAAATTGCCTGGAGATGATGGCGGTCTTCAATGCGTTCAAGTTCTTCCTCCCAGACTTGAGAGGTCATCGTGCTGTCTGGACAGACAATACATCGATGGTCTCTTATATAAATTGACAGGGGGGTCTGCGTTCGCCCACTATGCAAATTGGCGCACCAGATCCTCCTGTGGTCCCTGGGGAAGATGCTCTCCGCGAGAACAATTTTATTCCAGGGACCTAGAATATAGGAGCAGACATCCTGTCGAGACAGGGGATGAGGCCAGGGGAATGGAGACTTCACCCCAAAGTGGTGAAGCTCATATGGGAGGTTTATGGCCACGTGGAAGTGGATCTTTAGCGTCTCAGGATACGACACACTGTCCACTGTGGTTATCCCTCACGCATCCAGCTCCTCTTGGACTGGTTGCCATGTTACAGACATGGCCGAGGCTACGTCTGTATGTTTTCCCCCCAGTTGTTCTGCTCCCAGGAGTTCTGGACAAAATTCGCCGGGAAGGGATAAGTCTACTGCTAGTAGCACTTTACTGGCCAAGTCGGATATGGTTCTTGGACCTTGTGTCTCTCCTCGACGGCTCTCCCTAGAAGATTCCGATCAGGAGAGACCTTCTATCTCAGGCGAAGGGCAAGATTTTTCACCCCGCCCAGAAGTATTGAACCCTCATAGTATATACCCTTATAGAACTCGTAGTATCTGGTCTCTCAACTGAGGTTGTGGAGACCATACTTTACTCCAGAACTCCAGCCACAAGGAAACTATATGCCCTGAAGTGGAAACTTTTCACTTCTTGGTGTCATGAACGACAGTTAGATCCAGTCTACTGCCGATAGGTTCAGTACTAGAGTTCTTACAGAGTCGTTTTTCATCTGGGTTAACCCCATCTACACTAAAAGTGTATGTCTTTTCTATTTGTGCCTACCATGCCCCTGTGGATGGTACTACTGTGGGGAAGAACCCACTGTTAACTCGTTTCATTCGTGGCACCCAGAGGCTGAGGCCTGCAACACGCACTAGGGTCCCTGCTTGGGATTTGGCTATTGTTTTAAAAGGCTTATCTACAGCTCCATTTGAGCCACTTGAATCAGTCTCAGATAAGTTTCTGACACAAGGACTGTCTTCCTTCTTGCCATTTCGTCCCTAAAGAGAGTAGGAGACCTTCAGGCCCTTTCGGTATCTCCTACGTGTCTTGAATTTGCACCTGCGATGGTCAAAGCATTCCTTTACCCTAAACCTGGGTATATTCCTAAAGTTCTGACCAATGTTCCTCAGGCCTATAGTGCTGCAGGCCTTCTGTCCTCCTCCATTTTTAACCCCAGACCAGGAGAAGTTGAATCTTTTGTGTCCAGTGCGAGCATTGGACACATACGTCCACAGAGCTGCCCTGTGGAGGAAAGCAGATCAACTGTTTGTGTGTTTTGGACCACATAACAGGGGTCGCCCTGCGTCCAAACATACGTTAAGCAAGTGGATAGTCGAGGCTATTTCACTTGCCTACGAGGTCTTTGGTCAGTAGTGTCCTTTAGCTGTCAGAGCTCATTCAACAAGGAGTATGGCAGCCTCTAAGGCCTTAATTTCGGGGGTTTCCCTCAAAGAATCCTGCGATGCGGCCGGTTGGTCCTCGCCTCTCACTTTCGTGAGGTACTATGACCTTGACCTGGACGCGTCTCCAGGGTCAGCAGTTTTACTGTGTTAGTGTGCCACAGTTTCACACGGACAGGTATTTTGGGATTACGGCATTTTGGTATATCGTTCCCAAAGCGATCCTATCGGATGCAGCGTGAGTTCCCTCGAAAGGGAACGTCTCAGGTTACGTATGTAACCATAGTTCCCAGAGAAAGGGAACGAGACGCTGCGTCGCGTTGCCATACTCCCTGCATCCCTGTGATCGATTTGCTTCGGCAGTCTTAGCTGAAGCCGGTCTCGCCGGATGTGTATTTATCCTTTCCTTGTCATGACGTCACCCGCCGGTGACGTTCACTCTTGCCATTGGACTAGTTGACACATGTGCATCAGACGCATTCACGCTGAGGGCGTTCCCAAAGCGATCCTATCGGACGCAGCGTCTCGTTCCCTTTCTCAGGGAACTATGGTTACATACATAACCTGAGACGATTCTTCTCATTATTTCCCTATAGCGGCTAATAAATCAGAAGACTTGCACATTCACAGAAAACACCTTAATTCCTTATTGACAAATGCAGTTTACATGGAAATGACAATGGTATAATTTTCAAAAACTTGCACTTTGAAACCTGTTTTCAAAAGTTTGCGTTTTCAGGCCACCAAAATGCCTTTGTTGTGTAAATTAATGGCCAAAACACATAAAAGGTTTTCCTTGTAAACAGCTCCTTGGAGTCAACCTACTGAGGTTGATTGAACTAACTCAAATCAGCTGCTCTGAAACCGAAAACTCAGAGTTTTCCATCTCAGAGTAAAGCCGGGCATACACTGTGCAATTTCTATGCGAGTTCAGCAAGGTTACCAGCTCACACTGTACGAGTAGATCGCATGTGATGTATAGCCAAATCGCACGATTTATGTGCTCACACTATGCGGTCCGATGGTCGAGACGTGACTTGACTGCTCAAACTATGTGTTTGAAATATGCACAATAAACTCTCGTGCTGGGTTGTGCCGAGTGACCATATGTTTCCAGAGATATCGTCAAAAGCATTATGGATATCAAGAGGACTTAGCATTTCCAATTTATATATTAAATTATTATTATTATTAATATTATTAGGCTAGTCCTACTTTTATTATTAAATTTATATTAGCCTACAATTCAATAGGCTAATTTCATAGCACATCACCGCATAACCGGCGCACTGCAAGGATAATAAAAGATTTGATAGATTAGCTCCTCACTGAAAATTATTTAAAGTCATTTATTCAATGAATTATAGGCCTACAATTAAAATTATTAATGTGTCCGAACACTGATAATGAAAAGCAGCTTTATTTCAAAAACAACTTGTTCTACTTCTTGTTTTTTTCCCACTACGTACAGTATATGGACCACAAGATCAATATTAAGAAAATAAATTAAGATATAGCCTACCGTTATCAGCATGTTGAAGTAGGATTTATATTTAGGCTATATTCTAATATTGTGACGTGACATTTTCCTTTATCACCAATTGCCATATGAATTGACAACGGTTCACATTTCCCGTGATAATAAAATTACATACATATTAAATAGCCTAAATGAGTAAATATAAAATGAAAAGTGAAACAAGTAAATTAATGATCAAATGAATACAAAAGGCGCTGATGTAGCCTATACAGTAGGCTATATGTACACGCAGGTGGCTTGGAAGACGTGGGTAAGCCTATGGTTTATTCATAATGCAACACGAACTGGAGGTAAGCAACAGTTGCTAAATTGTAGCTTGTTTGATAGCTACAGAACTTAAAGATCTCCCTCTTTTCGTTTTTTTTTTTATTATTATTTATTTTTCTGGCTGCATTAATGATATGGTTTAATTTCTGTTTTCGCACAGGCACAGTGAGGAAAAAAACACATAGTTTAGGGCAATCGGTTTGTAGCTCTGCTTCAACTGTGCGATATCCTCACGAGGGTGACCAAAATTTCTGACATGCCAGAAATTCACCTGACCACCCGATTGCTGGTCGGGAGAGGTTAATCGCCTCTCATTTCCCCATGTACACTGCACGACAAACGACACACGACAAAGATGAAAATCCGCCCGACTCAAAAAAGAGTCGCATGAGTCAGAATTCGGCTCAAAATCGGACGAAAATCGCAGTTTATGCCTAGCTTAAGTCAACTCAGAGTTCAAGTTTTAATTTAGAGTTGACTGAACCTCCTTATTAAAACAGGCCACAGGAGCAGAACTGAGAACACCAACAAAAACACCCATACAGGGACATGACCTGACCAAGAACAAAGGAAACACTGGGATTTAAATACACAAGGGCTAACAGACAGACAAAACAAGCCTGGAAACAATCAGGGAACTAATCAACAAGAAAAACTACAAAAAGACTACAAACAAAACAGGAACAAAACAGGGAAGAATGCAACCTAAATAACAAAAACACAAGGTAGACAAAATGATAAATATGTAACAGTAACATTATATTAGATCAGTGCATTAGATCTTAATGTAATAAACATGCTGCTGCCTGTGTCAATAATGTTAATCAAACAACAAAAGAAAAGAGGGAATCACTCACTGCTCTTGACTGAATAACTTTTTCAGCTTTAATAATCAATTTATTTATAATTAATACACTGAAGACTATGCAGTGACTATTTTTACATTGATAATTTAATTTCTGTACTATTTCTTAAATAGATAAAGCACAATTTCATTGTTAATTTCATGTTTCAGTTTGTATATTGTTTTTGTTCTACTGTTTGTTATTTGAATTTTTGAATTATATTGTAATTATTAAAATAATTGTTATTAATCAAAGACTTGGAGGAAAAGATGTATCATGAATCGCTTTATAATCAAATCGTTACCCTCTGAATCGTAATCGAATCGTGAGGCAAGTGAAGATTGACCCTTTTATTGGAAAACCTGGATTTTTTTAATGCAGTTTTCCAATTACAATTATTTCTAATGAAATAATATCCACTTTTCCTGTTTTCATTTAGTGATTCTTATGAACAGTTTGTTTCAATTAAATGGGTTTAAATTAACTTAAATTAGCCATGTGACAGTATAAAATTTTCATGTTGAGTTAATTGCTGAAGCTTTTATCACGGTATACGGTATTATCACGATATTGAATTAAGTTGCAAAAAAAGTGTTGTCAGTATAACAGGTTAAAGAATTTTGAACATTTAAATACAATAACACAATACACAAAAAATATAAAGTAAAATGTTTCAAACAGATTAAAGTGCAAAATAATTATAAAGAACAACAGGTTGTTTTTTTAAAGTGGGTGCTTGAAGTAAAGCTACGCTTAATTTTCACTGATGACAATATTATAGCCTACACTCTTAATAATTTTAATTATAGGCCTATAATTCTTTGTATAAGACCTAAAAAAAATCTTTAAATCATTTTCAAAGATAGCTCATAGCCTAATCTAATCACAGCATGCCAGTTGTGCACTATGAAATTATTGCGGGCCAAATCTATTATAATATTAATTTAATAATAAAAGAAGCAAGCCTAACCTAATAGCAATAATAATAGACTAGAAGAATGTAACAGGTCTACATTAATTGGAAATACCAAATCCTGTTAATCTTAGTTAATGCATTAACTAGCATTAAATAATGAGACCTTATTGTTAAGTGTTACCTTTCCATTTTAAATAAGAAGGGGAGCCAATGAATATCAGACAAGAAGCAACGTGAAAATTTGCGCAAGAGTTATGCCTGTGAAAAAGTATCAACCTCAGTCACTACAGAAATTGAAAGTAAAAAGTGACAGAGCTGTCTGACGCTGCATTAACAGAGCATATTCTCTCAGAGACGAATTTCAACATAATATGCTGACAACGGTATAAAACTGTCTTAATTTATTCCATTATTTCTCTTGTGGCCATATATATAGGCTAGTGAAACAAATGAGAATAATAGTATTTTGTGTTAAACACTGCCTGTTGACATACATCTTTACAACTAAAGACGTGAACATGAATTTGCGCACTGCGTAATGCGTGTCAACATTGCACTGCGCATGTGCCCCAGAGACTTTTGAATACGACTGAGAAAGTAGTCGGATTCAAGCGTTTACACGGTAATTTTTTGCTGTTGGATCGGATTAGAAAAGGAATAAACCACCCCTTCCAATCCGATCGAAATTTAATTCAGATCGAGCTCAGTCGGATTGATTAAGTTGTTTACATGAACGTTTTTCAATCCGATTGAGCCGTCAATCCGATTACAAATTGATTATTTGGGTGCATGTAAATGTAGCCATTGTTACTTTTAGCTCAGGTCCAATAAATAATATTTACAACTTTTGATTTTAGTAATGTTATTAAACATTAAGAAATTAACATTAACTAAGATTAATGTGTTTTATAAGTATTTTTCATTGTCAATTTGGTAATAATGAATTAACATGTTAACTAATTAAGCCTTATGTCACTACGTTTTATTGAACAAAAACAAATAATCAGAACATTTTCAATCATTGTAGGGCATGTTGTAGTCCAGATTAAAATAAAGAAATGTTTAAGTTTGAAAATAATTAGCCTATTAAGTCTTAAGTATTAAGTATTTGGTGCTGTGATGAACAACATTACGAATACAAAAAACTTGATGGCTATTTGAAGCATTTTAAATACTGTTCAGTAGCGCAGCTGCTTTGTTTACGGGGTTGCCGGGGTAACTGCTGCATTTCTGCTGTTCCATCAGCACCCTCTGCTGTCAGAAAGTAAACGTGCACTTTCATTCAGCATGTCTCTTCTCTCATGCACGTTGGGCTTGTTCACATCTGAGTGCGCGTGTATCCTATGCATTTTATATGGTTGATTCTTAAAATGTATTCTAACATTTGAATAATTCATAATAAATAATTATTCACAATATTTTAAAGTGCCCACAATAACAATATCGTGCATATTCATTATCATGATATATCGTATTACTAAATATCAACACATGTCTAGCTGTGACTGGACCAGAGTCAGTGAGTTGAACTGTACACTGAATTTAGCATAAACATCCAGTTCAGATTTGAAACCCTCCCTGATAAACACATTGATATCACTGTTTGTTTTGTTCTATACACAGGCTATGTGGGTGTAATCTCACCAGTCAGTCCTGTGAAAGTTTGTCTTCAGCTCTACAGTCATCAAACTCTGTCCTGAGAGAACTGGACCTGAGTAACAATGGCCTGCAGGATTCTGGAGTGAAGCTTCTTTCTGATGGACTGAAGAGTCAAAACTGTCAGCTGCCGATACTGTGGTATTTAAAAACATGAGATCATTTACAGTCAGCTGCTCAGTGTGGTTGTAGATGATCTGACTTTTGATGTGTGTATTCTGCTCTCTTTCAGCCTTGCTCTCTGTCATCTCTCTGGTCAGTCTTGTGAGAGTTTGTCTTCAGTTTTACAATCCTCAAACCCTACCCTGAGAGAACTGGACCTGAGTAACAATGACCTACAGGATTCTGGAGTGAAGCTTCTTTCTGATGGACTGAAGAGTCTAAACTGTCAGCTGCAGATACTGAGGTATTTAAGAAAATATATGAAATCATTTACAGTCAGCTGCTCATAGTGTTTGTAGATGATCTGACTGTTGATGTGTGTATTCTGCTCTCTTTCAGCCTTGCTCTCTGTAATCTCACTGTTCAGTCTTGTGAGAGTTTGTCATTAGTTTTACAATCCTCAAACTGTACCCTGAGAGAACTGGACCTGAGTAACAATGACCTGCAGGATTCTGGAGTGAAGCTTCTTTCTGATGGACTGAAGAGTCTAAACTGTCAGCTGCAGATACTGAGGTATTTAAAGAAATATATGAAATAATTTACAGTCAGCCGCTCATAGTGTTTGTAGATGATCTGACTGTTGATGTGTCAGCCGCTCTCTCTGATGTGTCATTCTGCTCTCTTTCAGCCTTACTCTCTGTAATCTCACTTTTCAGTCTTGTGAGAGTTTGTCTTCAGTTTTACAATCCTCAAACTCTGTCCTGAGAGAACTGGACCTGAGTAACAATGACCTGTATGATTCTGGAGTGAAGCCTCTTTCTGATGGACTGAAGAGAAACTGTAAGCTGGAGATTCTGAGGTAAATGGTTTTCCTTAAAATAGTTAATAAAATGCTACCACAATACAGTTTTTCTCAATTGATTTGACACGTTTGTCTAAACCAGGGGTGGGGAACGTTGATCCTGGAGGGCCATTGTCCTGCAGAGTTTAGCTCCAAACCTAATTAAACACACCTGAAGCTAATCAAGGTCTTCAGGATTACTAAAGTTACAGGCAGGTGAGTGTTTTTTTCAGGGTTGGAGCAAAACTCTGCAGGATAATGGCCCTCCAGGATCAACGTTCCCCACCCCTGGTCTAAACTCAGGTCACTGTTCTCCAAACAGTTAACACAGAGATCTAAACACTTTTTGTAATGAGTCAAATGTGAAGGCCACGTATGGATTCCCATACTCGGAATTTGTCTATTTTAACCCATCTAAGTTAGTGCACATACATTAGGAGTAATGAGTAGTGAACACACACACACACACACACACACTGCAAACCAGGCATGTGCAAGGGGGGGTTGGGCTTTGAGGACTCGAGCCCCTGCCCTTTTTCAAATTTAATCAAAACTGCCCCTCTCAAACAAATATCAATGATAATATTGTGGTCAATAAAACAAAATGCTTTTGATTATAATTAACATGACAATGAGTAAAAATCGAAACTAGCCTAAATTCCCATTTATTTTTACATATCTGTCAGTCTGAGGTGTTGTTGCCATAATGCGTTGCTATGGGTTGCATGTGTCTTGCTTCATACTTGACTGACGGGGCCTGCAGGGTTTTCAAAAGTCTCAATTTTCGAGGGTCGAAAAAACTCCAGAGTAGTGTGGACGGCAGGCGTAACCGTAGCAAAAGTTATGCATTTTAAAAGGAAAATGCACTAGTGTAAACATTGGTATTCCACAGTTTGCTCGGGAACGAAATATGGTTCTTTCAGTGAATGCCTATGGCTCGACGGCAGGAAAAAATTTTTTTCCACAATATTTTTATTTTATTTTCACTTTTTAACACTTTGAAATACAGCCTTTTACATTCATGTGCATTCTTTCAAATTCCATACAACCATGAGATCGCTGCATCAAAGAAACAAAAAACAAACAAAAAACAAAACTAAAAAAAAAATAAATAAAACAAACAAACAAACATTAAAAACCACTACAACAACAACACTCAGAACAAAAATGTTCCCTCTGTTTTAGCCCATAGTAATCTATTCAAAATTGACTATTATAGTCATAACAAATGCAAAAATAAAAACATATATGTTGAAGAATTTATCAATTCTACAAGGTCGGAACCACAGTGTCCACAAAGATTAATATTCCACTTCTTCATCTGTTAAATTCAAATCCTTAATATAATTAATGAAAGGGCTCCATATGTTTTCAAATACATGCTGTTTAGCCTTTAATATGTAAGTTATTTTTTCTAATGGAAGGCTTGACAACATCTGTTTTATCCATTGAGTACTACTTGGTCTGTGAATCTTTGTCCACAACAGAGCGACACATTTTTTGGCATAAAGCAAGCTGAGGTCTATAAACGCTCTTTCACCTCTACTATAATTTTGTTTCTCTGGGTATAAGCCTAAAAGAAAAAGCTTAGGGTCCAGTAAAATTTGTTTTGAAATTATCTTCTCAATTATTACTCTTTCCACATCCCAGAATAATTTAATTTTTCCGCATTGCCAAATACAATGAAACCAAGTTCCTCTAGCTTCCGTACATTTTGTACATATGTCTGGTATATTTTAATTATATCTATTTAATTTCACTGGTGTTACATATGTCCGCATTAACCATTTATATTGTATAAGTTTAAGGTGTGTATTTATAGACATAGTTTGAGCCTTAATACAAGCTGCTTTCCAATCCTCATCCAAAATTTCAAATTGCAAGTTTTCCTTCCATGCATTCAACTTATACTGTGAATTTTCAGATGAGTGAGATGTCAGCAACAAGTAAAATTCAGATATGATACCCTTTCTCAAATTATCCTTTATCATAATTTTTTCCAAAGATGATGGTGGGGGTCTAGTAAAGACATTATCTTGATTGGCTTTAACAAAGCTTCTAATCTGGAGGTATTTGAAAAAATGCTTCATATTGAGGCTGAACTTGAGCCTCAACTCCTCAAAGGACTTCATAATATCAGAATCTGTCAAATAAAGATCTTGAATCATTTTAAGTCCCTTTTATTGCCACAATTTGAATGTAGCATCTGCTCTTCCTGGTACAAAAGAACCGATTACCCCATATTGGACTACATTGAGATATTGGTGTCTTTTAAATATTTTTGTACGTCATACCATATCTTTAACATATGTTTTACAATTGGGTTTTTAGTTTGTTTCTGTAGTTTTTTTTCTGTGTTTGAATATATGTATGAGGGAAGAGGTAGGGTTAGATTGTGAGATTCCATTTCAGTCCAGTGTGGAGACTCACTTGTTGAAAAGTAGAACATAATCGACCTCAGCTGTGCAGCCCAGTAATACCACAATAAGTTTGGACATTTTAAGCCCCTCTGTCAAATGGTAAATACAACAAAGACAAACAAATCTGTACTCCCAAATATTTGAACTGCTCTACAACATTGAATTGAATTACCTTTGAAATCAGATTCCTTATTTCATTTGAATTGAGCAGTAATATAGACTATTAAATAGACAAAATATAGGATATTTTGTGTTATTTACCTTATATCCAGAGATATCACCAAATGTTTTAATTAACTGTAACACAGCTGGAATTGATTTACTTAAATTTGACAAATAAAATAACATCAGCATACAAGGATATTCTGTGTTCTGTTGGCCTTACTATTATTCCACAGAATTGCTGATGTGAACGTACTCCAATTGCAAGAGGTTCAATTGCTAGTGTGAACAACAAAGGAGAGAGTGGGCACTCTTGCCGGCATCCTTTACTGATTTTTATTGGTTTTGAAATGTTTCTATTTGCCAAGATTTCTGCAGTCAATTTTTTGTATATTGCCTTAACCCATTTTAGGAAATTATTTCCAATTCCAAATCTTTCTAAAATATTTAAAAGATAGGGCCATTCGACCCTATCGAAGGCCTTTTCGGCATCTAATGATAGGAGTGCAAATGTATCTGACATTTCTTTGTTAGTATGAATAATGTTCAATACCCTTCTTACTGCCTTCCCTGCCTTCCCATTATGAATCCATTTTGATCATTTTTAATAATATTTGGCAATAGTTTTTGTAACCGTTTTGCTAAGAGTTTACACATTATCTTTAGATCAGAATTTAACAAACTTATGGGTCTCATGTTTTCACATTTGTTAGGGGGTTTACCTGGTTTGGGCAGTAAGATAATTAGAGCACTATTCATAGAGGGTGGAAAACTGCCGTTCTGAAATACCTCCAGAAACATTTCCAAAAGTGGAGTTAACAATTATTTTTAAATTTTTTATATGGCGTTCCCTATTTCTTCTTTGTTAATTTCCATCTCCAGGTCTTCTTTATGTTCATTTGGGAAATGAGGTATAGGCAGTTCATCTAAAAACTTAGTTCTGTGAATTAATATAATTTTTTGTATCATATAATTTTTTTATAATAGCCTTATCTTTATAGTATCCTTTTCTAAAAGGTGTGTTTCTTGTAGAAACACAATTTTAGAGTCTATTTCCTTTAATTTATTCATGACTTGTTTAACTTTTCTAAGTTGTGGACCTCTGCAGTTCCAAAAAATAAATAAAGAGTTACTCCTTGAGACACCTCTAACAAATGATAAAAATAGATTACCTTGCAATATGAAATTAAACTTACAGGGAAACATGACAAACCTGGATGCTTGAACCTGCATCTGACACAATGAACATGAACTACTTCCCTTTTACCACTTCCGTGAGAACTCCCCTAAAAGCATCTGACTCCCAATATAGCTAATGCCCATTCCACATTTTGTGAGGATCAGTCAAACCACTCTTTATTATCCTCTAACTAAACACTTGCTGCTGCTATCTTGACAACAATTAACACTCATCTGCAACATTTTAACTATTATGTCCCGTATGTGAAGTACAGCCTAATCATAAAGTGTATATTTGACCGTGTTTATATATATATATACACACACATACATACATGAAATTGGTGTTTCAGAACGCTAATACACTTTCAGAATTCTAGCTAAACAAGAATTGTAATAATGTCAAATGTTCTACCGTTTATTTTAACTCCCCTCAGTGTCGTCCTGGATTTTCTTGTTAAACTCTCGTGCTTCGGTTGGTGTTTTAAAGGTATGGGTTTGTTCTTTGTGTGTTACCAACAGTCTGGCAGGGTGAATCACTCTGTGTCGAATCCCCAAGGTGCGCAGTTCCTGACGGATTGAGTCGAATTGTTTCCACAGTTGAATTCCCGTGGCCAAGCCAGCTTTTTAGCTGGTTCTTGTACCAAATGTCTTTTTTAGCCCGTGCAGCTGCAATGACTGCCTGTTTATCCTTGTAGTTTAGAAACCTCATTATCCGTGTTTTTTTTTGTTTTTTTTTTGGTGATGTTGCAGTTTTCCAAGCACAACACAGTGAGACTAATGAATGTAGGACAGCTTCTTTGGCCTCCAGACGACTGAAGGTCAAAATTACAGTTTCAATGCAGCTTCAAAGGGCTTTAAATGATACCAGACGAGGAATAAGGGTCTTATCTAGCGAAACGATTGGTCATTTTCAAAAAAAATACAACTGTATATGCTTTATAAACAGAAAAAATCGCCTTGAACGTACTTCCGCTTTCCGCATTCTTCAAAACACTTACGCTGTATGTCCTACGCCTTTCCTATTCTACTTACGGAACAAACGCAGCGCCAGTTTCGTTTTTTTCCGTAAGTAGAATAGGAATTTTTGTGATCTCATGCATGTTGTCTGAAAATTTTGTATAGACCTATTATAGTTTAAATTACAGTACTAGTCCAAAGATTGGACGCATTACTATTATAATGTTTTTAAAAGAAGTCTCAAGTCTCTAATCAAATAATGGTTTTCTATTTTAATATACTTTGTTAATGTGCAGTTGACAAACTATACATCATTAAAAAGATCTAAGACTCAAGCTTCACATTTTGACCTCTGTTTTACTCTTATAGTGACCGTAATTTGTTAATAGCCTATGCGTCAGAAGTTTTGAATATGAAAAACGGAGTCGTTACCTTTGACAAAACAACATCCATCAGGGCTTTCAGCTTAAAAGCATGCACATTTGGAGAAATATTGATGGATTCTCATATGTTCATGTCAATTTTCTATACAGAGGAGTAATATTTATTCAGTATTTATTGTCATCACTATGAGCACTGGATACTGTGTTTTCAGTTCATACTTGCAGCTGGAGGGCGCTCTGTGCACATTTAGTCCACAAATGACTCAGTGAAGAACAGGCATACCATGTGACATTCCAGGAACTAACAGAGGCTTCCAGAGATCGCTAACCATGGCTATAACATGCAGATAGACACTTTTGAAGATAATAAATGCACGATTGCGACGATGTATACATGTATTGCTTTAGAATTTGTGTCTGAATAGCGTTCGCTCTGTGGGCGTAGCCGAATTAGCGGATAATGAGCTGACTCACGAACGTTTGACATGTGTCTCTTTTCATTCAGATTACATAAACAGAAAATTTTTGTTTTCGATTTGACTTACACGATTTAAAACCTGACATTTCAACGTTTCTTTAGACATAAGTCTCATTTTTTTGTGATTAGTATTCACTAAGTTACAGTTCATTTTCTGAGAACTATCAGATTGGACTTCGTTCAGAGGGAGACGACAGATCACGCATCATGTTAGTTTTCTTTATTTTGCAAAAAGCACAACATTTTGTTTTTACTCTGAGTGTACACAAATAAAGTAAGATATTCCACAGATTAAAATGGTGTATAACTTTTAATTGTATGTGCAAAATTGACGAAGTATTTTGAGTCTCTTTCATACTGATAAGAAAAAAGCAAGGTGGTATCGCCAGCGCGACCAGCCGACCTATGAGTGTTAAACTGTAATGGAATATTTCGTTCTGGTGATGTCTGTTTATTTGTTAATCTAGCCACTGTACTGAACAAGAACCTTGGATTGTTTTGGTTATTTTCTATGAGTTTGCGAAGATGCTCGGCCTTGGCTGCTTTTAGAGCCTTTCTATAACAGGAAGTGCTGTCTTTCCACGCAATTCTAAAGACCTCTAAACAAGTTTTCCTCCATTTGCACTCTAGGTTCTCTCTTGATAGTCTGGGTAATACTGTTGTACCATGGTGCTTTTCTCTCTAACCTCTTTCAATCTGATGGGTGCAACAATTTCTAATGTAAAAGAGAAAATAGTGCCTATACTGCTAGTCATTTCCTCAAGTTCATTTGTGTGTTTGGGTACACTGAGCCGCTGGCAGGTTATTTTTGAATCTATCTATAGTTGTCGGGAGAATTGTTCTACCTAGTCAATAACGCAGCACAATATGGCAAATATCAGCAGTACGCAGTATGCACATTACAAGGTAGTGATCATCACTGACATCATCACTTTGCGGTATAATTTCTATATCAGTAGGATTGTTTCCATGTGATATAATTAAGTCTAGTGTATGATTATAATGATGAGTGGGTCTAGTGACGTTTATGAGTGGGTCTAGTGACATTCTATTGACCCCAAAGGAGTTTAGTAAATCTGTAAATGCAGCCCCTAATGTGCATTTGTATTGTCTTAGATTAAAATCTCCAACAATAAGAGCTTTATCGATGTTGACCATTAGGTCTGAGAAAAAATGTGCAAACTCTTTTAGGAAATAATAGGGCCCTGGAGGTCTATAAATGGTAGCCAAAGCAAGAGATAGCAGGGACCTTTTTCTTATATCTGTGAGTGTAACATTTAGCACAAGCACTTCAAACAAATTAAACTTGTGTTCTGTTACACCGCCACCACGACCAATCAGACAGGGCTTATGCTTGTAACAGTAGCCTGGTGGAGTAGACTCATTAAGACTGAAATAATTATTTGGTTTAAGCCAAATAATTATTTCAGTAAGTAATTTGCCTTACTTACTGAAAGTAAGGCAAATTACATCAAAACTATTATCTGTGATAATTTCATTTACAATAACCGCCTTAGGTGTCAGTGATCTAATGTTTAGGAGCCCTAGCTTTAGACATTTTTGTTTTCAGAAGTTTTAGTTCAGAAATTGAGATTTTCTGGTTTAATCACAATCAGATTTTTCTAGATCCTATAGATTTATTGTTTGACTTCACTATTCAGGGAACAGACACCGTTTCTATAGACTGTACTACACTCGTATTTCTATCAATTAAGTGGGTAGAACAAAGACTGTGATTTGAGGTTTGACTTACTAGTCATACGGTGTGTAGCGTCTTGGAGATGTTGTCTGACAGAAGATCCACTCCTATTCTGCTAGGGTGCATCAGCACGGAAGAGCCTATGACGCTCCCAGAAAAAATTCTGATTATTTACAAAGAGCAGTTTGTTTATTATTTCTGTGTATTGTTAAGACATTAACAATTAATTTAAAGCAAATGGCAAGTCCGGACACAATGATCCTCGTTGCGGTCGATTAATGTGTACCATCTTGATCAGCCTACTGTTGTTCACCCCCACGTGCAGAACAACTCCGATGCTCTCGTCACCATTCAGGATTGTGGGTACCTGCACGGCAACATCGAAAACATGAGCACCAGGAAGGCAGACTGCGCACCTTACCTTTAGCTGAGGTGAACCACCAGTTCCGGGTGAAGATCACGAAGACCGGAGGGTGCGGAGAATTCTTGGCCCAAGTCCTGGCTCGCGCCTTCCACTCTAAAGCACCCAGGGTCCGTGGTGTGTCGGTGCTGGAGTGACGGAGGGCTGGGATGATCACCTTCTTCATAAACTAATAAAAAAATGAATTAATCATTAATGACAAAACTCTTTTAAACTGGAAAAAAATTAAATCACTGTGCCATTCTGAAAAATCCCTTGTGTGGTCAGGGCTAGCAGCAAATTATTCTCATTGGCTAGTGAGTTTTCGATAGCTTCTTGACCTGAAGATTTTATTGTTGTGTTTACAAGTGTGACTTAGAATCTGCAAGCGGCTTCCTATTTTATTTTAGTAACAAAATTAGAACATTTGTTTTTAAATGTTAAATTTATATTTCTTTGTTTCACTACTTTGTCAAGATAAGATTTCAAGAGCAGTACTGCACCATTTAATTTATTATTATTATTTCTTCTCTGATAATGCTGATTAAGCACAAAATGATATTTTATGACATGACAGTGAGATCATTTAAAAATGGTACTTGAGGTTTCATCCCTTGGGGGTCTAGTGACAATGTATAAATTCTTTGTTCCTGTTCTTTACTGGAGTGTAATTTTTTTTCTGTTGACTTCACTTTTGTTACTTTGTGACTGAATCTACATAAAATAACAGCTAAAACCCACATGACTGTGTGTTAGTGATGTCTGACTGCCAAACAGTGATGTGGACTGTTGCTGTGTGTGTTTGTAGGTTGTCTGGCTGTATGGTGACAGAGAAAGGCTGCCGTTATGTGTCTTCAGCTCTAAGTTCAAATTCATCACACCTGAAAGAGCTGGATCTGAGCTACAATCACCCAGGAGATTCAGGAGTCAAGCTACTATCAAACTGCACACTGGTCAAACTGAAGTATGTTAAGTAGGAAGAGTGTATTAGAACAAATAAAAATAAATTAGAAAAGTAAATAGCTGTAAAGGAGCACGGTAAAATCCTCAGTGTTAAATTAACACTTGCTCTGTCTACAAAGAGTAAAGAAATAACACTAAACAATGTTGAAGCTAATAAGATAATTAAATAATTTAAGTGATGATTGAACATTAGTGAATGTAGATTCAATGTAGAATTGATGTTTCTCATGGCATTAAAACAGTGTTGATCTCCGACACCAATCCAACATCTTTTTGCTCATTAAAGGCTACTTTCAGATTGTCACTCCAAATCCTATTTTTGTGCATATCCGATTGAAATCTGATCAGACTTAGCAAGTGTGAACGGCAAAAAAAAAAAAAAAAAAAAACTGCAATTTTTATAAATTAGTTTCATAAATAAATTATATTAATTTATATAATTTAATTTCATAAATTAAATTATATAAATTAGTAGCTACATACATGTGGTTTGCATTTCTGGAAATCACTTTCAGTCTGACTGCTCTGATCGGATTTTGCATGGTTTATGTGACTTTCTCACGCCATGTAAAATGTAAATGTCAGACGTTGTTATAGGAAACATGCTGAAAGTCACCGCACAAACAAGGTTGTGTTGTTGCAAAAGCGCTGGACAAGCAGAAAATGACAATATAATGGCGACACATGTTTTGAGAGAGGTGGAGATGGCAGAATGGAGTAAAATGTAAATAATGGAAGAAAATAAAACCATACATACCAGCCTCCTACGTTTCTGCTGCTGCCTCAGAATATGCAGCAGTCCAGTGCGCCAGCTACACAGTCATGTTGTAAATAACAACATCTGTATTGCAAACCAACGCAACATCATTGTCATAGAAACCAAGCGCTGACATGAAAACTCTCCATGTGTGTGCGAGCTGGCGCTAAAGGAAAAAAAATCCAAATTTCAAGAGGTTCTGAATGAGTTCACAAAAAAAATGCTGCAGTTTTTCTTAATTTCGGTAAATTCATCCATTTTCAGACAAAATTAATGTAAAAATGGGATTTAAATGAGCTAGACTAAAACTTAAATTTCTCCTGTTTAAAATGATATATGGCACTTAATGCTGACTGCTAGAATGGATTAAAAAAAGTACACAGGGTATCCGCAAGGCATTAAAAGTCATTAAATGGATTTAGCGAAAATTAAGGCCTTAAATGGCATTAAATTTAATTTCTACAGGCATTACATTTTTTAGATTGTTTTGAAGAAAAATAATAATACCAGTTTATTTTGAATAAAGCCTAAATAATTAATAACTTTGATTTGCTGTCGCAAGATATGTACATACATATGTACGCACACATATGTATGGTGATTTTGTCAGACAACGTCTCGAATATAAATCAGGATTTTGGTGCTGGTTTAACATGTCAGGGCTCGAACTTTACTTTCCCGACCAGACAAGGACCTGATTAAAACGTCAATAAAAAACAAAAACAAACAAACAAACAAACATACAAAAAAAAAGCAACTTGGGAATCATCAAAACGCGAGTATGACTGATTTTATTACATTTAGTGTTAGTGGCGATAGATAGTGGATAATAATAAGCTGTATAATGGACTGACGATAACAATGTTGCGCTGTTGAGGCTCGTGCACCATCTCGAGGAGAAATGGAAACATGAGCGAAGCACACACAAAAAGAAGCTTTTATAACTTGATTCAGGTAAGCAAAATCACACGACCAAGAATGCTGTTTTCCTAAATAGGCTACCATCACGATTAAAAAACGTGACACTGATTTCATGCAACTGTTCAGTTAACAAATAGTTAATATTAAGTCACTTATATTTTAGAAGCAACATTAAATATTTTTGCTGCTAAAATAGAACAAAAACAGTTTCAAACAAAGATCACAGCAGTACCAAAGCGCAACACTCAGCCTTGTTTTCATTACTGAATGATTCAGCGTTTTGAACGAATTGGTTGAGTCAAAGATTAAATGACCCATTCATAAACAACTGCCTCATTCTTGAATGAATCAGCCATTTGAATGAATCGTTTAAATGAATGAATCAATGACCCACTCATTAAGACGGTTACTTGCCGCCACCTACTGGTGGTTTAGTTTCATTTTAAAAGTATGTTTCCCCCCCCAACATTTCATATTAGTAATTTCAAAAAATATTTAAAACAATCCCATAACATTATTTAATGCAGTTGTAATCAATCAAAAATATGCAGATTTACATATGTCAAAGCTGCAATATTCTGAAAGGATATTGCTTCAGAACAAATTTATATTTCCACCACCACAACAACAACAAAAAAAAGAATACTATTTTTTTCCAGACAAGCAACTGTTTTACTCGTACAAGTGAATGACCGATTTACGCATGTCCACATGACAAGGCTTAATGTTGAGCCCTGTATGTAATCTTAATGGGCAACAAATGGCAAGTCTGACAACAAAAACAGAAAAAAATATATAGATGAAACAATTTTATTGGGAATTTGGCTGTATTAAAATATATTAATTGACAAAGGGTAGCAGCAGAGAAGCAAACAAATGTAAAGGGCTGACACTTGGCAGAATGTGAATACAACAATGACATGATGAATTTTCTAATTGCCGTATGTCATCATCTATCGACATTTAGCGGCATATGTATATGGCATTAAAAAATTTAAGAATTGGCATTAAAAAAAAGCATTAAATTAGATTTGATGAAACCCTGGTACAGGTGAGGCAGGTGCCCCAAAAATGTTCTAGGTCTTTAAGGGTTAAATAATTAATTTGATTAATTTAAATGTGTTGTTGTGTGTGTGTGTGTGTGTGTGTGTGTGTGTGTGTTTACTGATTAAATGTGCATTTACTAACACTGTGTATGCTTTTTATAGTGTGGATCATGGAGGAGACTTCAGGATTACAGCAGGACTGCACAAATGTACGTACATACATGCGCGCGCGCGCACACACACACATATATTATATATATATATATATATATATACACACACATACACAAACCCGATTCCAAAAAAGTTGGGACACTGTACAAATTGTGAATAAAAAAGGAATGCAATGATGTGGAAGTTTCAAATTTCAATATTTTATTCAGAATACAACATAGATGACATATCAAATGTTTAAAGTGAGAAAATGTATCATTTTAAGGGAAAAATAAGTTGATTTTAAATTTCATGGTATCAACACATCTCAAAAAAGTTGGGACAAGGCCATGTTTACCACTGTGTGGCATCCCCTCTTATTTTTATAACAGTCTGCAAACGTCTGGGGACTGAGGAGACAAGTTGCTCAAGTTTAGGAATAGGAATGTTGTCCCATTCTTGTCTAATACAGGCTTCTAGTTGCTCAACTGTCTTAGGTCTTCTTTGTCGCATCTTCCTCTTTATGATACGCCAAATGTTTTCTATGGGTGAAAGATCTGGACTGCAGGCTGGCCATTTCCGTACCCGGATCCTTCTTCTACGCAGCCATGATGTTGTAATTGATGCAGTATGTGGTCTGGCATTGTCTTGTTGGAAAATGCAAGGTCTTCCCTGAAAGAGACGACGTCTGGATGGGAGCATATGTTGTTCTAGAACTTGGATATACCTTTCAGCATTGATGGTGCCTTTCCAGATGTGTAAGCTGCCCATGCCACACGCACTCATGCAACCCCATACCATCAGAGATGCAGGCTTCTGAACTGAGCGCTGATAACAACTTGGGTTGTCCTTGTCCTCTTTAGTCCGGATGACATGGCGTCCCAGTTTTCCAAAAAGAACTTCAAATTTTGATTCGTCTGACCACAGAACAGTTTTCCACTTTGCCACAGTCCATTTTAAATGAGCCTTGGCCCAGAGAAAACGCCTGCGCTTCTGGATCATGTTTAGATATGGCTTCTTTTTTGACCTATAGAGTTTTAGCCAGCAACGGCGAATGGCACGGTGGATTGTGTTCACCGACAATGTTTTCTGGAAGTATTCCTGAGCCCATGTTGTGATTTCCATTACAGTAGCATTCCTGTATGTGATACAGTGCCGTCTAAGGGCCCGAAGATCACGGGCATCCAGTATGGTTTTCCGGCCTTGACCCTTACGCACAGAGATTGTTCCAGATTCTCTGAATCTTTGGATGATATTATGCACCGTAGATGATGATTTTTCTCTGAGAAACTTCTTTCTGATATTGCTCCACTATTTTTCGCCGCAGCATTGGGGGAATTGGTGATCCTCTGCCCATCTTGACTTCTGAGAGACACTGCCACTCTGAGAGGCTCTTTTTATACCCAATCATGTTGCCAATTGACCTAATAAGTTGCAAATTGGTCCTCCAGCTGTTCCTTATATGTACATTTAACTCTCTTATTGCTCTTATTGCTACCTGTCCCAACTTTTTTGGAATGTGTAGCTCTCATGAAATCCAAAATGAGCCAATATTTGGCATGACATTTCAAAATGTCTCACTTTCAACATTTGATATGTTATCTATATTCTATTGTGAATAAAATATAAGTTTATGAGATTTGTAAATTATTGCATTCCTTTTTTTATTCACAATTTGTACAGTGTCCCAACTTTTTTGGAATCGGGTTTGTATATGACTCTATAGATTATAATTTATATACTCTAAATTAATCAGCTCACATACCTGTATTGGCTTAGTCACTCCTGTGATTGGCCTCATCTGAGCAAAAGATCATCAAGAAGTAGCAGTACATGGCAGTAACATGGCATTCAAAACAAATGTTGCCAAATAAGAGACTTTTCTAAATCAAACAGCCTGAACTACTTCAGCCTGCAAGACACCAACTGAACTTTGCCTCTAATGTATTGGTCATGGAATGGACTCTTCTGCATTAAAATTTAGTTAAATAACTAATGTGCTTATCACACACAGAATTTAATTTTCTAAGCTTTATCTATGCAGTTTTGCTAAAGGGCATCTGGTTTGTCTCATGGTTATTATTCCTCCATTTCTAATGAAGTTTTGTTTCCCTAGCCAGTCACCTTTGGTATGTTCACTGCGGCCAAAAGATAATTTACTCCTTTAAAATGAGGATTTAATATATAAAAAAAATCTCACTATTCATCTGATGAACAAAGACTTTAAGATCCTGTGGAATAATAGCACTAATCGTTACATCGTTTTTTCCATAAAGCTGATTTGGGGAAATGTACATTGCGAAAAAGCTCTGCACAAATAAAAATGATGACTTTGGGTCAACATTTTTCGATGGTGCTTACTGTGAGTAATATTTTACACAAAACACTGGATAAAAAAAAACAACAACTTTATAACATGATTCGTCCTCAATGAACATGTATTTGGTAATGCACAATGCACATACATTTCAAATGGGTACAAAAATAAAGCTTTTGGTCAACTTAACAGCAATAAACATGCTATAAGCAACTCAAAGCATCATAATGCAAGAGTCAACAGGTTTTGGGGTATATAACATTTAAAATTAAAAGACTTTTGACTGGATCAACACCTTTTATCTTTTATATTGTAAGACAACAGAAAGAACTTTAAAGGGTTAGCTCACCCAAAAATGAACATTCTGCCATCATTCACTCAAGCTTAAGATATTTGAATGAAACCTGAGATATTTCTACCTTTTCATTTAAAAACTGTTCATCCTATACTTTCAAGCTTCAGAGCATGCATAAAGAAAAGGTTATCCATGTGACTGATTTTACCAATTTTATGGAGCAATTTGAATGTTTTGTGTGTGCCAAAAAAAAAAGTCTTTGACAAAATATCTTCACTTCCACGGATCTTGGTTTAGGTCTCACATTAACACAACATGCATGAGTCATGAGTCAACACAAATCTATATGGTAGTAAAGATATTTTGTCAAAGACTTTCTTTTTTGGCACATACAAAACATGCACATCACTTCATAATATTGGGATTAAACCGCATGGACTACTTCTATGCTATAAATATTTTTAATCTTGAAAGTTTAGGATGAACAGATGGAGGGACAAAGTAGCAATGCATTTCCTTGGTTTTGTTGAGGTTAACACTTTGGGATGTTTGATGTCATCGCACTCATTCACAAACTGCCTCAAGTAACGGACAGAGAGCGGCAATGCAAACAATGGAGAGACAGAAATCTCTCAGGTTTCATTCAAAATATCTTCATTTGTGTGTCAAAGATGATCAAATTTCTTATGGGTTTAGAATGACAAAGGAGAGTAAATGATGACAGCTTTCATTTTTGGGTGAACTAACACTTTAAGAGGATAATACAATGAAAACAAATTAAAAGAAACAGACTAAACTTCTGTTGACACTTAGAGCTTGTGTCCTGATGTCAATGCTAGTGGGAAGGCATCCAAAACGTTGAGATACCTGTATTTCACTGTACTTTTCTTCTTATGGCAGAAATGCGATTGATTTGCGATTTTTGATGAAGTATCTGACCGCCTTCCAGTCACGATTTCCTAAAGCTTCAGCTTCTGCATTAATGCAGCGCTGACAGTCTAACATTTTTGAGGACCAGTTCACAGGGACACGTTTACTTACTGGAGTAGGATTTTTCTCCATCTCTGGTAAGACAGCAATAATGATGATAAGTGTGTTCTTTAATTATTAGGTGTGCAACGGATCGCAGTTAATCCATGATCTGTACGGATAAGGTCCAACAGTTCAGCACGCATGTGATTCACGGATTAACTGCTAAATTTAACCATCATAGAGTGAAAGTTTATCATTTGGACGTGTTTTGTCTCACCAATTAACACATTCAAATGATTTTAAAGCGGAAGAAGAGGCGAAAATTGGGACTCGCGAGCTGCTATCTGTTATCTGTGTGCACAGCTTCACACCCCTAAAAGGGGTACACGCAGAGAGAGAGAGAGTCAGACAGCCCTCGAACACCTCTTTCGCATTTACTCGCGCTTGAACGGACACATACACACAAAATTGAAACACTCAAAATACCCATCTCGGTATGTATTCTCTGTTATGTCATAAGTGAACAGTTGAGAAAGAAACCAGATGTGTGTCAGTTATTCGGTCCGTGCTTTCCTTCTTCTTAAAGTGACAGCAGCCTAATCTTGCTGTTGTCTGTCATTAATGTTAGTAAAATAAAATTTTAAAAAATCATTATCATCATCTACCATGTTTGAGAGAAAAGAAGATAGCGAGGAGTAGGGGTGTAACAATATGCTCAGGTCACGGTACGGTACGTATCTCGATACTGAGTTCACAATACGATACACATCACGATAACAAAATGAAACTGAAATTCAAATAAGATTTATTTAAAAAACATCAACAAATTTCAATAATTTTCCTTGTTGTACATACAAGATCACATTTCAAGGTTTAATAAAAACCTTCTGTCGCACCACTTTTCCTTCTTTCCAAAGCGCTTGCACTCCCGTGGCGTCGGTCGTTGCTATACAACCATGAACTGTGCTCTCCAAGAGGAGTAGGAAGTTTCAGCAAAGGATAAATTGATTTCTAGTCCTTGCATTACCTTTACTACTAGATATATTTATGGAGATAAGATATAAAAACCACCCTGTACAGCTATGATCAGCTGTTCGGCTGAGATTTTGATGTTTTGTTACGGAAAGGCCATAGCTGATCGGTTGGTTCTTGTCACACGACCTGCGGTGCTCTTGCGGCATTCTGAAAAGTTGAGAATTTTTCATCTCGATGCGCCTGGAAAATGCACCGCATGCGCGTCGCGACCGCGTTGCTTCCATTATCAGCGCGCCTGCCGCGTGGCTACATTTGAAATAACTGACTTGCACGCGGAAAAGACGCAATATGTGAACGGCCCCTAAGACAGAACTTCTTAAAGCAAAGCATCGCAAGCATCTTTTGCTTTTCTGTGAGCACAGCTGTTGCTGTAGCACTGCGGTGAAAGAAAGCCACGACTTTTTTCACGCGACCAAGCAAGAGACTGACGCGAGAAATGTTTAAACCTGCTTGCAAGATTCGATGTGTGCGCGAAACACTTACTGAACTAGAGAGCTGATTGAGACACACCCTTAATATGCGGTGACAACCCGGCTTCTCTCACTGCCACCTCCATGTTGCAGAGGAGGTCACGTCGGCAGCTCAACTAATAAGATTAGACTGCCGTCATATCGTAAAAGTATCGCCATCACTCTACGATACATATCGTAACATTTTTGCATCGCGAAATATCGTATATCATTATATCGTATATATATCATTACACTCCTAGTGAGGAGAGCAGTCAGGAGGAAAGTGATGAGATGAGTGCACCCCTGGACTAAACGTTGCACCTACATGTCAACTAATTCTCATTACAGCATTAGTAGACAGTCTACTTAAAGTCCCCCTGTAGTCAATCTTTGATCACTAAAATGACATATTTAAACATTTTTTTCTATTTCTTCATGCCTTAAAATAGCTTGAATGTAACTCTACACCCTTACCTCATTTAGTATACGTGGATCTATGAATATGCAAATTAGCACTGCCTATGCTAGTTTTTATGTTTTTGAATGTTATTTTTGTGTTGTGTGATCTGTAGGTTGTGGCTAGGTGACATTTAAAAAAAAAAAGTTTTATATTTTTTATTTGTTTAAACGATTAGGCTAATGTATTTCCCGTGTGCAGTCAGATGTCCTGGTGTGTGGGCTATGCAGTGTTCAGTGATTTATTTTTTTCTCAGCAATATGCTTGTTGTGTTTCCCGGAGATTTGACGTGTTTTATATACTCTGTATTGTTTCCCAATGGTTTCCTAATAAAATCAGCAACATTACTACCCCCCCACCCCCCGCCGCACGTAAAGCACCCCCAACCAAAATCATCTTCCCGCGCCACGATTTGGTCATCTGAGACAAATTTTGCAAATTCTACGATTCCTATAATCCTAGCCTAAAATCTGTAGTCTTTGATAGCTAGTTTGACATGTTCACATACACACATTTCAAAGTAGAATATCTGGCTGTAGCATTGTTTTTCTGAGAAACAAGTAGGTGAACTTAGCATGTTTCTTAAATATTTGCAAGCATATTGGGGTATTTTTATGCTTTATTAAAGTTAAAATCTTACATACAGCTCCTTCAATATGCTTAATATGCGACACGTGTCGCCCTGCCCACCTCAATTTCATTGGTTTATAATACAGCAAATCTTATTGGTAGACACTTCAAGCGAGCCTGAGCATGCGCATTCCTTTATGTACGATTTTGTAAATGATTTGGCATACATATACAGAAATATTAAGTCCTAACTCTAATCGTATCTTATTATCTGTTTAGTATTTTAGTTAGGATGCTGACTAATGTTTTTTTGTACTTAAGACACAGAATAGATGAAGTTATTGTTTACAAATGAACGCTGACGGCACCACCGGGCACTTTCATGCTGAATAGAGCTTCATTCATTTGACTTCTTTATTCCATATTAAACAGGCCTAAGACATCGGACAAACCCGAATGCAAACGGTTGATTTTACTACATATTAAAGCATGATCGTATCGTTTTTTATCGAGATGATTTGTTGTCCAATGCAACATGATTTGTTGTCCAGTGCACTCATGTTTCCTTGTTTACCTGTTAATAAAACATGTGGGCCTATATAGTTTTTAAAGGTTCATATTTTATATTAGAGGCCTAAATAAGTGTCAACGGGTATTAAAAATCCAATTATTTATTTATCAACCCCCGCATTGTGTTATAATCTGCGTTTACGAGCGAAAATAGATTCAAATTAACACTCACTGTATAGCCATATAGCTGCATAACTATATATATATATATAAAAAAAAAAAAAATCACATGCATCTGTAAGTTTGTGCAATATAACGTGAGGACATGAAAAATACCAAGCAGAGAAGTGAACATTCATTCAAAAAAACATCTTGCATACAGAATAAATGCAAATATGCAAGGTTTTTATTGTATGCACAAAAAAATATGGCCAGGGCGTATGGGCTATTGGTAGCCAATACAAATATTGTCTTATTTGTCACTGTGGTTTTGCTTTAAAATGTAAGATCACACTTTCGGGTTTATGTTTTACTGAAATACAGTGAATTATCATCATTTATGTAAAAAAACAGAGTTTGTGCTTATCCACCAATCCTAATATAAATATGAAGAAGCCTAAATGATGTAAAAATACCAAATATAAAATAGCCTAAAAATATCCTAAAATAGCCTAAAAAAATATAAATTAGGTGTAGGCGGGGCAACACGTGTCGCCCCGCCCCATCGTCCAGACTGCACTCTGGGGTTATTCGGCAGTGTAGCTGAATTATGGACACGCATTGTTGATCTGAGCGGTGGTTGCATGTCTGTCAGAAATCACTCTCTCCGCTTAAAACGCAGAGGTATTCGTTAACAACAGGAGTGTAAATAGGAGACGCTTTGCAGTGCGAACAGCTCATTGACGAAGCGGAACTTCCAAGTTCGCTACTGAGATGAGTGAAAGTTTTTGCACGCTCTCGCGCCCATATGTTTTCATTTGTGTTATACTGTGAGGACCGACAGTCGGTCGCACGCTGTGGAATTTAGGATGTTATGGGATTCACTGTCAAATTGTATCGATTGACATAACCATTGCATATGGGACAAAGATATAATAGTAATGCATTAGCATGCAACTCAGACAAGATAGAAATATTAATTCAAAATATTTTGAGTTTCTATTGAAATCTCATTCATATAATGACTTGTAAATCTAAATGTTTCACAGTATTGCTATTCTTATGGTGGAGACGTTGCTTGTACAGGATTTGTATTAAAGCACCCTCACTAAATTCTGGGAAATTTCCAGATTCTGGAACCGGGCTGGGCATTCATGTCTAAACGTAATCCTTTTCTTTTTATCTATGAAACACCGATTATGCTTATTTGTCTCAGAAGGGTGTTTACAGTCTGCAATGATGTAGGAGTAAAATACAAGCATTCAGCAGCAGCGATACATATTTTATACAGCAGCAAGCCATCACTGCAACTAAGCATAGAGGACATGAGAACGTATTGACATTCAACCGTGGCTCACTTATTTGCTCAACTTTCAACAACACTTCAAGGCTGATGTTTTCATGTACCTACGTGTGTTTTGGACTGGGTCAGCTGATGCGTCTCAGAGTCATGCTCATTAATTTTACGTTCATCCGAATGAGTTTACTTTTATAGGAGTATACAGGGTTTGACAATGACATTATCAAACGATGCTACATCATTATACTATTATTTCCCCAGGTGGTCGTGGAGGGTTTCTTATCTCTATTAGCCTGCAACGTTTTACCAGTTGTTAAAGCCACACAATGCGCGTTCTAATTGGTATGTTTGAGCCTTTTGGCTCAGACACACATAGTCATAGGCCACTAGAGTTAAGCCATTCGGCGTGGTAGCCCAGGCACACATAGCCATATTGTTCACTAAAGCTAAGCCATTCTGCGTGGTAGCCCAGGCACACATAGTCTAATAGGCCACTACAGCCAACCTTACGGCCCAAAATTACTTAGTTGTGGCATGCATACACTGGTATGTAGGCACACATGTAGCGAACACCACATTAAGTCACCAGGGACACCCCTTTAAAAAGGGGGGACACTAGTTCACATAGGGCTACACTGCGAGATGCTTCACATGCCTTATATGCACCTCATGGCAGCCCACATGTCCAACGGCTAGATCTGCTTGGGGGGAATAATGCGTATGCAGATCTAGTCCGCCAAGACCAAGCATATGCCCCATTCTCATACTCAAAACTAATGGGCCAGGCACACATAGATAGCATACACACGGTTCCTATGGCTCTTCGGAGCAGCGGCAGTACATATGTTTTGGCGGTAGATCTGCTGGGCGGTGAGGGTGAATCATCATCTTGCCTTCTGCATTGATGGGGGATATCTGACATACAGTACACTGGTCTTGTATTGTCCAAATATCATGTCACCTGCTCTGTTGGGGGGTTATTCATGTACGCTATATTGTACAGCAGCAGCATGTCTTACTTGCTCACAGCAGCGTGTCGTGTATGTATTGGCAGTAGCAAGTCCCGTACTTGCTCTGCAGCAGCAGCAGCAGCAATAAAAGCAGCAGCAGCGTAGCAGATCTATTCCGCCAAGACCAAACACATCTACATATATCTATATGTCAACAAACAAATTTACATTTTCTCATGATTTAAAGATTATGCAAAGATCATCTATGTAACTTATATAAGATTTACAAAATTAATCATGTATAAGCAACAACATTGATTGAATACATATAAGCAAATAATATTTCTCTTGCATTCTACACCCTTGCTTCATTTAGTATATGCGGAACCATGAATATTCAAATTAGCCCTGCCTCCACTCACTCACACCAGCTCAGATTACCTGATCCACTCGCTCAACTTTACTCTAGTTAGTAAATGCTACACAATGGCAAATGGAAATATTGGTTTAATTCAGCCAGAAACTGATTCAGAAGAAGAAGTGGAAGAGTGAATTATACAGGCTCAAGTTGATGTTTCAGAATGGTAATGCGTTTTATGTATTGCTTTCTACAACGTCAGACACATAATTATTATGATTAGCCTTTTGCTTGACTACGTTATCAAAGGGCTCATAATGTGTTTCTAATGTTACACAAACCATGTAACATTCGTTAACCTGGTAATTCTTACTTGCGTTAATTATCCTTTATGTTCAGTTATTTCACTTTAATGACAATGAAAAGGACCTATTAATTGCCATTAAAGTGAAATTACTGAACCTAAATATAAGGGCTTGATAAAAATGCTAATTTTACAAGAAAATTTCAGATGGCACTTAGAGGCTTTCGCATCTGAAGTCTTCAAATCTTAACTTGATTTAGGATTCTTCTCATCTCATCTGTAGTTAGGAAATCTTGAGGAAATCTTGTGACGTAAACACTCGAGATTAAAATGGAGATGTGCTTTTTCGAGTGAGTGTGTAATTAGTTTTGTGTCAAAGTGCAGCACATCATTTGTATGGATGTTCAGAAAGTCTTTCCATCATCAAACATTGCTGATCTTCATCGTCATGGTGTGGCCCAGATCCGGCCCACATCTGGTACATGTGGATTACACGCGGACCACATGTGGGCCGGATCTGGGCCGGCACAATGTTGCTGTCAGGGATGTCACGCCATTCTCAGACAGGGCTATTGTTATGTGATTTTTACAGTTAGCTTTCAGATAATGTTGAAATGAGGACACCAGTGGGGTTCTCCTACAGTTTTTATGGTTTTTTGTGGACCCTTTTTCTATCCGTAGTTAAAATCAGATTATGCGCTTAAGAAATGTCATCCTGTAATAGCTTTTGTTCTAACTGAAATTGCCATGGTTACCAAACAGATGAGATAGGATTATAAAGTTAAGATCTTTCTGATCCAGACTATTGCAAAGCATGCTGGGAACTAAAAATCCACTGCCCAGTTTCAGTTCATTCAACACAAATGGATGAAGTAAACTTCAGTTTTACATATTTAAGTGGATTTTACACAATTAAATTAGAACAGAATGTTCAGTAATTGTGTGGGTTAATTTTAATAAAGTACACAAGCAACAAAAATCTTTTTTACAGTGTAGATTAAAAGATCAGACACAGGCACATGCACACATAGACATAAAAGGGGGCTTGAGCCCCTGCCCTTTTTCTTCCTCGAGAGAAAGTGCCCTTTTTTCTGGGGTGCTTTTTTTTAATAATAAATGAATAAATATTCCTGTTTGCGCACAGCTTCCCTGTCAAAAATATATTTACTGAATAAAAAATAAAAAATAAATAAATACTATATATCAGGTCAGCTTTGTCGAGTTCAGCAGCCCAAAAGTTTCACTTTTTGAATGGAATTAGTGAAATCAACTTTTTGATGATATTCTAATTATATGACCAGCACCTGTATGTTCACAAACGTGAAATTTGTGAAACTATTGTGAAACTATTTAAGGGTGAGACTATTTATACGTTTAACGCCGCGTTAATAGTTTGACCACCAGCAACGCATCTGCCTGATTTGATACTAATGTAATTTATGTCATATTATAATTTCAATTATTTTAATGTGCTATGCATTGCGTTTTGAACCATGTTAAAGATATCTGTAGGGCTGTCAATACCAGAAGAGGAGCATCCATGAACCACATTATTAGACAGTTTTCTAAGGATGCACGATTTATTAAAACTATTTAAAAATCATAATACAGCATTACATAATGCTATTCTTAAATCTATGCTTACACAGGAGAATACATCAATAAAAGTGGCTGTAGCATTTCTATCAAAAAAAAAGTGTCAATATTATTATTTAACTAATAATATATTTTTATTTATGGTGGTTGGCTTTGATCGTGCTGTGCTGTGTAACAACAAAAATCAGCAGGCTTTTGGCGCCCTCTGCAGGCATTTGTTATAATATATAATGTATTTATAACATTTCAGGGGAAAAAACTCTTGATGTGTTTAAATATGCAGATTAGCTTGTTTTGGTTAATTTAGAAGAAATCTACAGATGCAAACAGACGGATGGTAGTAGGCTTAAAACAAACACCATCTAAATGTGTAGGGTTAGGGTTAAGTTTTCTTTCCATTAGAGTAAAAGACATGGTAGCAAAAATGGACCACAATCTTAAAATTGTCCACTACATAAAAGAAGTATTCCAATAACACCAAAAGAATTAAAATGATTTATTGATTTGTGTAAAATAAACAAATTATTAGTGAAACTATGTCCCTCTCCTTGGTGCAGTCATTTATTCGAAATATATAGCTAGTAGCGTAGAAAACATGCACATTTAGGCACAGTTTCCTTTGCTGTTTCCTGCTCTTGTGAATACTAAAGAAAAACATGGTCTCTGTGTGAACTGATTTTGTAGAAATCAGTGATTTTGTGTGAGGGAATTAAAATAAATTGGTAAGGAAGTCAGAGTTGTCTTAATATATTTAAGGGTTTATTATTTTTTTAAATAAATAATTATGAGAAGTGCCCTTTTTTCCACTTGAGCCCCTGCCCCCCAAAATGTCTGTGCACGTCCCTGATCAGACAGATTGATAATTCCTGATTGTGATGTGTTTTGTCTCCATCAGATTCCCGTCAGTTCACTCTGGATCCAAACACAGTGAATGAAGGCCTCCGTCTGTCTGAGGGGAACAGAGTGATTACTGACACTGACACACCGCTGTCGTATCCTGATCATCCAGACAGATTTGATCATTTTCGTCAGGTGTTGTGTAGAGAGAGTGTGTGTGGACGCTGTTACTGGGAGATTGAGTGGAGTGGGAGTGGGAGTGAGGGTCAAGTGTTTATATCAGTGTCATATAAAAGCATCAGCAGGAAGGGAGCGGGTAATGAGTGTGTGTTTGGATCTAAAAATGATCAGTCCTGGAGTTTGTTCTGCTGTGCCTCCAGTAACTCATTCATACACAATAGCATAGAGACTCATCTGCCTTTAATTACAAGCCGTAGAATAGGAGTGTATGTGGATCACAGTGCAGGAACTTTGTCCTACTACAGAGTCTCTGGAGACACAATGAGACACATCCACACAGTCCAGACCACATTCACTCAACCGCTCTATCCTGGGTTTTGGGTTTATACTGGAACATCAGTGAAACTGTGTTGATGAATCAGAACAGACTGTAGAGAGATTCTACCCATAATGCTTTGAGCTCATGATAAATCAGTGACAGTGAGATGTTATAGAGTCTCTTATTTTATTTTATTTTCATTACATTAATACTACAGCTGAACTTCTGTCACTGAAATAAAGGCCTGTACACACCAGGACGAATATCGCAAGCGCTTATATCCAGCATTTTTCGAGACGTTTTTTGTGTTCATACCCAAGCGATTTTCACTGGCGATGCTCAGAGTGAACGTGCAAATTCACTCCCTGACAGTATGTGGTGCTTGTGCTGAACGGTAGTGCCAATAAACATATTTATTATATTAATAAAGTTAAAGAAGATAAAAATGCGGATATAAAATGGCATATACATGACATATGCAAATAACAGAGTGCAAATAATTCACAATGACAGTAGTGCAAGTGAGAATGGTAGTGCAAATAAACATATTTATGAAATAGACATTCTCAACTATATTTCTTGAATGTAAAAGAAAAAAAACAAACAGTAAAAATACAGAAATAATACACATCTATTGGTGTGGCCAAGAACTGGCAGAGCATCTCAATCGGCTCCCTAGTTCAGTAGTCAGGGCACTGATCAGGGAGTCATCCACATTCATTTACACGGTATACTGATACACGACCTAGGAAGCTAGGGAGCTGTTTTGAGACGCAGGGATAGTTTGTAGAGGTCTTCCTCGTCTACTTAATTCCTCTTCGTCGTCTTGGTATCAATGTGTGCTAGGCAAGACCGTTTTGTGCTTGAGCACCACCAAGTCATGTTTTACTGTAACTTCAGCAGCTCCAGGCACGTAAACAAAAGCGCCAATCTCATTGGTCTGCCAGTTTTTAACGCGGCGCGTCAAACCAAAAAAACGAACCAGAGGCGTTTTTAAAAAAATGACGCTTTTACGCCTGGCGTTTTTCGCGTTGGTGTGCACACTCACATTGCCGCCCATTGGCGTTAAACGTCGGTGATAATTGCGCGTGGTATTCTTCCCAGTGTGTACAGGCCTTAACAGAACAAATGTGTGTAATAAATCCTAATATAGACAGTGTGTGTGTGTGTGTGAGCGTGTGTACAAGTATTGTAATACCAGTAAATTTTGACCTTGTGGGGACATTTTTAAGTGCCCATGAGGAAACAATCTTATAAATCATACACAATGATGTTTTCTGAAAATGTAAAAATGCTGAATGTTTTGTGTGATGGGTAGGTTTAGGTTTTGTGATGGGTAGGTTCAGGTTTAAGTACCCTTGTATGTGAGGAAGAAAATGATCCAAGACTCTTTATAAACGAAAGTTAATGTGTTGTAACTGTTTTTTTGCGTTTTTCTTGTGCATCAACAAAAAGGTTTTTGTTTTTTCAATAAATCTAGAGGGTTTCAATTTGCATTTGTGTTGATTGTAACTAGGTAATTAAGAGATTTTTAAAGTAAAAATTGAAAAATACTAAATTGCAACTGCATTATTAGAAAAATGAAATTATCAAATGTGTTTAGTTATATGACAGTGTACACTTTTACCATATTTCAAAGTACATTTAAAATGTAAGTCCTACTTAAGTGGTTAAAAAAAAAAATCGCTCAAAGGTTTAACTAATTGCATTTAATATGAAATTAATGTGATACATTTGAGATCAATTACATATAATATGCATTAAGTTAGTCGAAAACATTACACTTAAGTGTGAATTAAAAGTATTGTGTTGTGGCAAATAATAAAAAAAAAAAACATTTCTGAATAAGAGACAAACATACCAATTGTCTTTGATGAGTTTTATTTTCTTGAAAGAAAAGGTCAGAAGTCATACAGTCACTCAGAGGAAGGCTAAATGAACACTCTCTTAAATTTGTGAAAGAAGAAATTCTTAGGCTGTTTTGTTTTCTTAAGCAATGAATAATACACATTGTTGTCTTTTCATGTCTTGTCCAGATATTTTTCTGGGCTAATTTGGTTTTATCATAAACTTAATTAATAACAAAACATATTCTCTGAAAGCTGGGCTAAACGAGCAAACACTGTTACTGAATTCCGGGCATAGGCCAGACCCCCAGTCACTTCTCAGATGCTACACACAGACATTGCCTGTAATCACAAATACTAGGATATATACACTGGTTTTTAGAAAACTGGAGATTACGTAGGTAACCGTGGTTCTATGACTGAGTGGAGGACCACCGGAGCGGTATCCTAACTTATCTAGTGGAGTCTTTCCCTGGTGCTCGTAACTTTGCCGAGTATAAATGTCAAAGTCGTCAACCCGTTGTCACAGTTCCCTCTGTTCCCGGACTCCATTTCCCAAGATCCTCCTGTTTCCACACCTGCACTCACTTCCTCGTCATCTCCCCATCATCACGGATTACCTGCACCTGCTCCTGATCATCAGCACTCCCTTTATAATGGACTCACTCCCTTCACTCCTTGTCTGTTCTTATTGTTAGTTTACATGTGTATGTGTTGTGTCTCAGCTCCTTCGGTGAATAAATACCCTTAACTGTGGATCTCCGTATATGCCTCATCACTACCGCAACCAACACGTAACAGAAGAATAGACCAAACCGCTGGACATCCACAAGCTAAATGGGTATCTTCTTAGTTCCTGTGCCCTCAAAGAACCGCGGACGCGAGCTCTCGGCGGAGGACCGCCTTTGGACTGCCAGACAGGACGGCCGCCCGCTGGAGAAGTATGTGGAGGAATTCGCCGAGCTTTCAAGTAAGGTGAACTGGCCAGATGCAATTTTGAACACCTGTTTTCTGAGGGGTCTGGACGAGGATACGATCCGTTATCTTGAACCTGAGTGTCTCTTTTCCCTAGTCGAGTCTATTAATCTGATTCTCTTTTTAAATGGTTCCGAGTTCGAAATTGAAGAGGTTCAAAGAAGATCGTGTTTTCTTCGTCCAGCTCCCTCAGAAATACGGTCAGCCTGGCCAGTTCATCAGCCTCCGATTTCCTCCACCTACCACTCCAGTGGGCAATCCCCGGGGCTCCTGCCTGATCCTACGCCCAAGCCGTCCAAGAGGAAGTCCTCCAAGAGGTCCAGGCGGCCCAAGAGAGTGGTCGCTGCCTCACCTGAGCCTCCTATTGAGCCAGCCTCCAAGCCTGAGCCCTCATCTAAGGAGGACAGATGGCTCATTGATTTTTGGGCGGAACCGGCCGCTCCAGCCTTCCACGAGCCGCCAAAGGAGGCTGAATGGCTAATAGACTTTTGGGCGGAACCAGCAGTCCCAGCCTTTCCCGAGCCCGCTCTAATTCTCCTCGAGCCAGATTCTATTCTCCACGGACCTGCTCCAGCCTTCCCCGAGCCCGCTCTAATTCCCCTCGAGCCAGATCCTATTCTCCACGGACCTGCTACAGCCTTCCACGAGCCTGCTCCAGGCTTCCACGAGCCCTCTCCGGCCTTCCATGAGGACGCTCCAGCAGCCGACGAGCCCGCTCCAGCAGCCGACGAACCCGCTCCAGCCCGCCTACGAGTTCCTACCCACAAGTTCCTTCACACCACTAGGGATTCCCCCAAGAAAATTTTGGGGGGGGGCCATGTACCCGGGAGGGCGCCATGTACCCGTGGGTGGGGAACTCATGGGTGGGGCTTCTGTGCCGCCATGGCCGCCCACGGCCCCTGACCCGCCATGGCCGCCCACGGCCCCTGACCCGCCATGGCCGCCCACGGCCCCTGACCCGCCATGGCCGCCCACGGCCCCTGACCCGCCATGGCCGCCCACGGCCCCTGACCCGCCATGGCCGCCCACGGCCCCTGACCCGCCATGGCCGCCCACGGCCTGTTTCCACACCTGCACTCACTTCCTCGTCATCTCCCCATCATCACGGATTACCTGCACCTGCTCCTGATCATCAGCACTCCTTTTATAATGGACTCACTCCCTTCACTCCTTGTCTGTTCTTATTGTTAGTTTACATGTGTATGTGTTGTGTCTCAGCTCCTTCGTTGAATAAATACCCTTAATTGTGGATCTCCGTATATGCCTCATCTCTACCGCAACCAACACGTAACACCCGTGACCATGGCACTCAGGCGTACAACTTATAAAGGCACACCATTACGTCATGTCCATTCTCTGGCCATTCTCGTCTACCCGAGTGACCAAAAGTCTGCCGGTCCTCCACTCAGTTGTAGAACCACAGTTACCTACGTAACCTCCAGACCTCCCGGACCGCCAGAGAGGTATCCTAACTTATCTAGTGGAGGCTGCATACCACGAGGGTTGCATTCTCATCAATACATTTGTAACAATACTTAAAAAGATCATCTGTAAACTGTGCTCTGATGTCTCTGATGTAAAATACACAACAGACACTCAAGTCATTGCTGAATTAACTTTTATTCAATTTGTGAATCTTTTGCAACCATCACAGAACACACTGAAGGCATTGTAGCCACATTAAGCCTGTAAAATCTGGCAAAAGTAAATGGAGTCTTCTATGTTGCCGCCTCACAGATCTCAGATAGCTGCACACCACGCAGAGCTGCCCAGGAAGTGGCAACTGCACGTACTGGATGGCACTTCACAGAAGCTGGAACTTTATGACATGCATTAGAATAAGCATGCATGATTACCTCTGTCACCCAATGAGATAATCTATCCTTAGACAAAGCCATACCCTTTTTGTAGAAAGGCAAAGGGGGAGGAGGTGTTGCTGTAATTTATAGTAATATCTTCAGTATTACTCAAAAGTCCTTCAAATATAATTCCTTCGAAGTGATGGTGCTTTATGTACCCTTGGGAGATATCATTAGGAAGCATGGCGTTAGTTTTCACTGTTACGCTGATGATACTCAGCTGTCTATTTCTTCGCGCCCTGATGAAACTTACCAATTCACAAAATGAACGGAATGCATAGCTGATATAAAAAAATTAGATGACCAGTAATTTCTTACTACTAAATTCAGAAAAAACAGAGATTCTAATATTTGGACCAAAAACTTCGTCACGTAATAACCTAGAATTACTGTCTAACACTTGATGGCTGCTCTGTTAAGTCTTCGTCGTCAGTTAGGAACCTGGGTGTGCTCTTTGATACCAATCTTTCATTTGAAGGCCATGTTTCTAGCATTTGTAAAACCACATTCTTCCATCTTAAAAATAGATCTAAACTACGACATATGCTCTCAATGACAAATGCGAAACAGTTCATGCATTCATGACCTCAAGGCTAGAATACTGTAACGCTCTACTGGGTGGTTGTTCTGCTCGCCTGATAAATAAACTACAGCTTGTACAAAATGCAGCAGCTAGAGTTCTTACTAGAACCAGGAAGTATGTGTCACAGACACGCCAGGCTCCACCGTCAGCCAATCACAACGCACCCAGTCACCAGAGTACTGATCACCGGCACCTGCACCTCATCTACACTTCATCAGTCACAGTATAAAGAACACTCACACACATCACTCCATGTCCGGTCTCGTTTGCATCTACACTTACCTGTATGCTTACCTTAAGGACTCCAAGCGATCTACTTACCTGTCTCCAGCGTCTCCTGTTCTCCTCGTGTGAATTCCCGTCTGTGTGTGAGTGTTCTCCGTTCCCAGTATCAAGATTCTCCAGCGTTTCTCCAGTTCTCCACTTCTGCAACCACAAAAGGACAGTATCACTACTCTGCACTTCATTCATCATCACAGCTTTAAGTTATACTCCCCTGCACTGCTGTTTACTCATTCTTGGTATCAATAAAACACCCTGTTTGTGAACTCCTGTCTGCGTCCCTTCTGTGTTGTAACAGTCATGGGCAAGCGCCTTTTAACAGATCAGGGAAGAGAGTTTGTCAACAAGGTTGGTTCAACATCAAATCAAAATAAATGGATATGACCATAATAAATATCTGGGCATCTGAGACTGGGCATCACCAGGAGTTTGTTTTCTCCCTATCATCCCCAGACAAATGGCCTTGTTGAGAAAATGAATGGCACAATTCAAAGGTAATTTACATATGTACAGGCACAAATTCAGTAGTTTTTGAACATTTCATGATTTTCTTTTTAATTGTTAATGTCCAGAAGCCTGACAAAAATGGTTGGGGAAAATCCTTCTACATGGCACCTGCATTTAAATGCAGCAATGTTCACACTAAGAACAAAAAAACAACTAACAACAAAATTTTCCTCATACTATTTAATGTTTGGGAGAGAGGAACGGTATCCATGTTAGGTACCAAAGGATTATGAGGTTAGTGATTTGTGTATTTTGTTTTTCTAATGACACTTGATCTTGAAAGATGTGAATAATTATTGCGAATGTCTTAGATCTGTCATGGAAAGGTGGAAGCCATGGTTGCAAGGGAGCAGCTCTCTGAGGGGTTGAGCGATAGGAGAGAGACAATGGAAGCAGTAAAACATTACTTTTTGTAATGTGCTAAAACTGAATTCAAACTAAATGTTTTTTTTTGTTTGTTTGTTTGTTTTTTTTGTTTTTTTTTAAGAATAAATTGATATATGTCATGAATTTCATCAAATTATTAAGGTAATAATGTGTTTGGGCACAAAAATATGCACATGTCATTAACCCATATATTGTCCAAATTTGTTTCTATAGTCCTGTACAAATGACTAGCGCACTGTATGCTGCTGCATTGTAAATTCTTTAAGAAACTGTATTTTGTTGTTTTCTTATTCACACATGATATGCTAATAATTACATATACATTTTCTTTTGTTTGCAGAATAACATTCTTGAAAAAGCAGAAGCTGTCATTAAAAGGGAATCACTGGACTTTGCTTGTAAGTTCCTCTAGATTAGTTGAGAATCTTGTTGATATATAAAGTGATTGATTTTTTTTTTTTTTTTTTTCAAATATTACATTTCATGCAGTGTGTAATATAGCTGCTTGTGAATGTAAAACGTCTGCAAAGTTTTAAAAACCAAACACATGATAAATAATTATTGTCTCCTAAAATAATGGATCAATTCTGAACTGCCGAAATGAGATGTCAGCAATTCCAGTGTCGCTTCCTGGTACTTGCTTAGGTTTGTAACAAATTTGCATAATAGCCATGTTTACATGGACACTTTTTGTTTTAATCGGAATGAAATCATTCAGATTGATGAATCTGAATTTACCACCGACCTGAATGGAATGCTAAATAAGGTGATTGGATTAAAATGTGTGTTTATTTCACAAGCTTCAAATTGGATTTAATTCAATCAGATTTGAAGTTATCATTTTATTTACCTTAAATGCATATTTAACCCTTAAAGACCTAGAGCAGTGGTTCCCAACCTCCCAAAAATCTAGTGTTTTTCACTGTAAACTCACACAAAACCTCCTGAAGTTTGAATTTTTTCTTTTAAAAAGTTATATTTGGATGTTTTAAACTTTCAGATGAAATTTTGTATAAATTTAACAATCTCTAAGCAAGTTATAGCCATTTGTTACAATATTACTCTAGATAAAACTACAATATTACTCTTTAGGAATAAACAGGTATACTTTATTTATTGATAATGTGTCCAAAAAAGACCAGGAAGTAAAATTAATACAAAAAAATGTTATACAACAGAACACTAAAGCAAAAGTGACTTATTAGAGAATTATATTTTCAATCTGAACATGAATAAAAACAAATAGTGTTGCAAGTAATGAAAACAATTATGAAAATTGTCTTGTGCAACGGAAATAAAAACAGTGCAAAGGTTTTTTCACAAAATACAGACAAAATGAGAGAGAAAAATAAGTAGTTCAACTGAACTACTAATGTTAATGATCTTCACAAACTATAAAATTAGTATTTAGATAATATAACAACCAAACAGATCAGTCCTGTGGCTGTACTCCTCACTGAAAGCGTCGCATTTGATTGCACAGGGTCACTGCGTAGAGACACATTTGAAAACTTAAATTGCAATAACTTATCGGTTGTGAAACTGTTTTATCCTCATTTTTGGTTCATGTTATGTCAAAGTCATGCTTTGTAACACGAGTGTTCTCATTCAAATCTGTAATTTTTGTGTTTGTTTTCATACACGCAGACAGACGTGCACGCAAACATTTTTACTTTGCGCTTATTTATACTTCCAAAGAAACATGATAGTATCATGGTTCAAATGACCAAAACCTATGTTTATTGGTTGAGATGATGATGGTTTAAACCAATCTGGGCATAGCAGGCAGGACTAGGCATTAACAATCGTTCCTGTTTGGCTTAGAGGAACAAACCACATGCGTTGCCTTAACGAATCAATGCTGCAGATTTTGATGACGTAACCAGTCTCACCACAGAGCCTCTGAATGTCAGAATGAGACAAATACAATATCACTGGAAAGCCGAGAATCTCCTCTTTACACTTACGGTACATAAAGCATACAGATTGGATTAGCAGTTCAAAAGTTATTAAACATTTTAGAACGATAGTTCTTTTTGGCCGCCGGCGGCCGTCTCGGTTTTTGATGGTTAACTGTTGTAGTAAAATCTCCAAACATTTAAAATGGTATTATAGATTTTAATATATTAAAAAAGAAGTGTTTTGGTTATGAGTGGTAATTAGGCTTGCTGCGATAGTCGTGTTGACTGTGTTACCGGTGTACAGCCGCATCACTGGTCCACCACGGTACCGCCCCTACCTTCGTTTTTATTTTCTATAATAATAAAATCATTTAGTTCAGTTAGAGAACAGACATTACAATTAAAAATTGAACGTGTCTGCTTAATATGACAAGAGTCGAGAGTCGCAGCACAGACCAGCAGCAGGAGTCAGATTCCATTTATCACCAGTGAGGAGCTGACTGACAAGATGATAGCAGAAGATTTGGTTTCAAAGCAAAATGTAAAAACACCTATTTAAGCGACTTTGTCATTGTACTGTTTTGTTGTGTTAATCATTAAGAATAATCGGCTAATGAACCCACCATTCAAACAATAGGCACTAATTTGAAAGCGAAAGTAAAATGCGCACAGTTGTACGGCCATTCATAATGGTGCGTGTCCACTGGCGCGAAACAAGCAGAGTGAGCGTTTTCAGTTCATTCCTATGGAAGCTCAATTTCCATAGGAATGCCCCCGCCAGTGATACCGGTATTACCAGTGTTATCACACGTCGATTTAAACTGGTAGGAAAATATCCTCACCGTCACATCCCTAGTGGTAATGTACAATCAATGCATGAAATATCAGAGCATAATACGTTAGGTTACTCCAGCAATACTGCGGATGTTTGCGAAAAGCAAAGGCACAGAAAACAAAAATACAGGGAAAGTTGGCTGACACGGGTGTGCAGTCTTCCAAGTGCACCAAACTGACTTCACTGTGCACGAAACTGTGAAGACAAGAGTGTAGAGAATGTAGAAATATAACTGTGACATTCCTCCTATTTTTTTTTATATTATTTGTCACTAGGAAATTGTCAGTTTTGAGGGAGATTTAAATGTGTCTTTTTAACTTGTAAGTTATGATTTTCTGATTAATTCTGTTTGTTTACATTTCAGATGCAGTGCAGTGAGCTGGTCAGCAATGTAAAGTTCCTGACAGCCAAATTTACACCTCTAAAGAAAGTAGTCCAGGAAAATCTATTTTACCTGCAGCCTTCACTTTTAGATATTGAATCATGGACAAAATAAGAAAATGATGCCAAAGTTCCTATACTACTTAAAACAAAAGGGGAAACATTTTTTTTACACAATTGTACACTGTATTATGGAATAGTGGGACAACTTGCTTTAGTTTTACTACAGTCAAGAATGCCCTGGGAGATGACAGCCATGTTTATGGAATATTTTTACGAGTGATATGTGTTGTTTAAAATAAATAATTAACAAGGATTATGTCATAGAAAATATATAACATTTATTCTAGAGGTTTGTGCATCCACAGTATGCAGCACACAAAAATAACACAGCGATACGAATCTATTGAGTACTCCTGCCCTGAGAGAAGCTCGATAAATACTAAAAATAACACAGCGATACGAATCTATTGAGTACTCCTGCAGAAAGAAGCTCGATAAACACTAAAAATAACACAGCGATACAAACCTATCGAGTACGCCTGCCCTGAGAGCAGCGCGATAAATACTAAAAATAACACAGCGATACTAACCTATTGAGTACTCCTGCCCTGAGAGAAGCTTGATAAATACTAAAAATAACACAGCGATACTAACCTATTGAGTACTCCTGCCCTGAGAGAAGCTCGATAAATACTAAAAATAACACAGCGATACGAACCTATTGAGTATTCCTGCAGAAAGAAGCTCGATAAACACTAAAAATAACACAGCGATACAAAACCTATTGAGTATTCCTGCAGAAAGAAGCTCGATAAACACTAAAAATAACATAGCGATACAAACCTATTGAGTATTCCTGCAGAAAGAAGCTCGATAAACACTAAAAATAACACAGCGATACTAACCTATCGAGTACTCCTGTCCTGAGAGTAGCGCGATAAATACTAAAAATAACACAGCGATACTAACCTATTGAGTACTCCTGCCCTGAGAGTAGCTCGATAAATACTAAAAATAACACAGCGATACTAACCTATTGAGTATTCCTGCAGAAAGAAGCTCGATAAACACTAAAAATAACACAGCGATACAAACCTATTGAGTATTCCTGCAGAAAGAAGCTCGATAAACACTAAAAATAACACAGCGATACTAACCTATTGAGTACTCCTGCCCTGAGAGAAGCTCGATAAATACTAAAAATAACACAGCGATACTAACCTATTGAGTACTCCTGCCCTGAGAGAAGCTCGATAAATACTAAAAATAACACAGCGATACGAACCTATTGAGGCTTGACGCCTACTTTTTTGCCAAAGAGCACTTTTGCTCCTAAGTTTTTAAGAGCGCACTTACAAGCTTTAGGGGCGCAATGAGGAGGAAAAAGCAAATAATTAGTTTTTTTCCCTTTATAAAAGGATACAATGAGACATTTACAAGCAAAATCATTTAATTCATTATAATATGTTATCAGACACTAGGTTTACTATTTCTGCTGGAGAATATATCAGTTTAAACAAATTTTGCTATGCTAGTCAGTGTAATTAGTATTATTGAGATACTATTTTAGTTTTTGTTAATATTTTTTACATTTTGAATTTTACACTCTCTGCTTTCATTTTAACTTAGGTTAAAAGTTAATAGTTTTGTTGTGTTTTTGTGATTTGTATAAGTTATAAATGTCTTTATAGTTCTTTTATTTTTATTTCAGTTTTAGTTTAGTACATCAGATTAAACAAAATAACAATAAGAAAGGTTTTTTATAATTTATTTTATCTCAGTTGACATGTATTTCAAGTAATGTGGAAAAATATGGCTTTATTTAACTATAATATTAACCCTTATGCTAGTATAATCTATATATTTAATAATGTGTCAAACAATGTTCTTAGTCTATCCTCACTGTTACAGAAGCTATACTTTAAATGTAAAATAATTGAAATTAAATAAAGTTTGTGTAACCAAATAATAACCAGGAGGAAAAAAATATACATATTTACAAACAAACTCGAATAAACCAGGGGCCCGTTTCAGAAAGGAGGTTAAGTGAAAACTCTGAGTATGTTAACCCTGAAATGAGGGAAACTCTGGGTTTTCCGTTTCAGAATGGGAGGTATGTCAAACCCGAGAAAGCAGGGTAAGTCAAGCCTGTTTCTGAAAGAGAGGTAACTTAGAGTCAGGTACCATGGTAACTTACTCTGTGAACATAACCTGGTCAGGAGCAGGTTTTCTTCGGTAAACCCAGAGTTTCTTTCGGTCTCCTCCCCCTTTTTTAAAGTGCAAGCAATGTTTAAATAATTTATTCATTCATTCACGCTGCAAAAATGCTTTTCTTACTGAGTATTTTTGCTTTAAAAATTCTTAAATCAGGATGCATTTTCTATATGAGAAAATTATACAGTATAAGATATTTAGTTGTGTTTCCTGGGGGGATCTAAATTAAGTGTATTTTACTTAAGTAAAATTATCTGCCAGTGTGGTAATAAAAATAATCTTAATGCAAACGGAAAACAAGATTAATGGGAGTGTATATTACTAAGTGCAAATTTACACTAGCTCTGCCACACAAGGTTAAAAACTAGGAGCATGACTAACGGCTTCAGTGGTATAAGTACTTTACTTTATACTTTATTTGTCCCTGTTAAGGGAAAATTGTCTTGGGCAATACAGGTGAAGCTGCACAACAAGACACCTACATCAATAACATATTCACACAGTCATGTCCTTTGAATTAGAGTTCAACAGCCTTGTAGCCAAAGGAACAAAAGAATTTCTATAGTGGTTGTATCTAAACCTTGCAGTACGGAACTGTCGACCAGATGGAAGTAGTTCAAATTCAGGATAAAGCACATGAGATGGGACCAGAGTCATTTTCCTTGCCTGTTTAAAAGCAGTTTTTTTGAATATAGACTGAAGATTGGGATAAACCCCCAGACCAACCTCTTTCATTGCCATATGCACCAGCTGATTCAACTGTGATCTAAGGGTAACTGTCAAATTACCAAACCAGGCGGCTATACCATACAATAAGATGGATTCAATACAGGCATCATAAAACAGCAACATGACTCTCTGAGTGACACCAAAAAGTCTGAGCCTCCGTAAAAAGTACATTTTGTTGCACCTTTCAACACAGATTATCCACATGCACTTCCCATGAAAGTTTATTATCGATAAGCAAACCTAAAAGCAAACCCTTTTTTTTTTTCTTTACAGTGCATCAGAAAGGCATTTATTTTCAATAAAAATGAAGAAAATGTTCTAAAAGTGGAAGAAAAATGTCTAACAAGTGTTTAATAATGATAAAAGTATTTATAATTTTAATAAATATAATCATTTACACTATGTTGTTATTGCATCCTGTTAATGTACAACAATACTGAGGTGCAAATAGTATGTATCTGTCAGTATAAAGTATAAGTAACATCTAATTACTATTTATACTTATTGCAAAGAACTTGCAAAGTAAGAAAAATGCATTTCAATTATTATTAATAGGCCTATTTTACATTTTCTGTTGCCCGCCGTGGGATACCATGAAAATGAATATTAGTTCATTAACCTACCGTTCTGCCAGTTTTCACCTCTGAAATTATAACATTGATAAGAATTAAACTTTTATTGACTAAGAAGTATGCAGACGTCTTTTTGTTGGGTGCTGTTGCCATGGTGAATCGTAATATCGGAGCTCCTTTGATCATGGCTTTTAATAGTCGTGGTTCACGCGCTTAACTCAGAGTCAACCTACTCAGAGTCGATTGAACTAACTCAATTCAGCTGTTCTGAAACAGAAAACTCAGAGTTTCCCATCTCAGAGTAAGTCAACTCAGAGTTCAAGTTTTAACTCAGAGTTGGTTGAACCTCCTTACTGAAACAGGCCCCAGGACTCTTATTCTGAAAGGTCTAATGTCTACTATTGCATACTTCTCATTCTAGTCAGGGAGATAAAATTCATGTGGGCGAAGAGAAGATTGTTTGTTTTAACATCTTAATTATATATTTTTTTTAAAGAAATAATATATTTCTGAGTAAAAATTGAAAATGAATGTTTTTCTTGATTATAATCAATCATTTAATCAATAATATTGTAATCATTTATTGTTTTATGGGTTTTTTTAATGATTTCTATGGCAGATGTACACTGTATTCACTCATGAAAGGCCTTTTAAGGGCTTCATTGCTGACCTGGGGTGCGTTTCCCAAAGCGAACTATGGTCGCAAGTTCCGTCGTTACCAGTTCAATGGGACTTACGACCATAGTTGGCTAACGATGCTTTCGGGAAACGCACCCCAGTATGTTTTTCTTAAAAGCTGCACACGTACACACTTTCTGAAAGCTTTTTTTGGCATATGTAAATGTTAAAAAACAAATATCTTTTTTTTTTTTTTTTTTTTTTTAAGGTTATGTCTGGACACGTAGACATATGTACGTAGTTTGAATAAAGGCCAAGGGACATTATAATAGATCTTTGTCTTCACAGATGTATTTGATTTCCACGAAAAGAGGAACCAATACCTTGTTTGTCCATCAAATGCCCATGTACTTTGAACCTCCAAAATGCTGAGACATTATTATTTTTGATTGCTTTAATAGCTCTTGCGGTTTAATGATGTTTGTGATGACCAAAAGAGGAACTTGTTTATGTCTGGTTTTTGGGTATAAGAGAGACCACTTTTTCCTTGTATATTCAGTCACCATCTAATATCTTTTCAGTAGTGACTCAATTTCTGCTCTTTGCATATCAACGAGATCTTGTCAAACTTTGTTGTTCATTAGCAGGGCTCGACAATAAGGACTGCCCGATGGCCAGTGCTGTAGGGTGTGCGATATATCGTCTGTGATATCGTAATTGTTGATTTAACAATCTGAAATGATCGAGTATGTCCCTCACTTTACAAAAAAACAACAAAAACACACCATTGTGTGCAGGCATGCACTACGTAAGGTAAGTTAGACTAGCGCACGTGCATATTTAGAGTGTACGATTTCACTGCGTGATTTAGTCGATTAAAAAGCCTTTAGAATGCCCCAGAATTCAGGATAAGGGGCAAAAATGACCCTGTATATCTTTTATATTTATATAATTTAATATAGTTAACCAATATTACACCGAGCGCTGTTTTTCTCCAAATATCAGCATGATTACAAATGTGATATTGATTTTATGCAGCGTACAGTTTAATAAACAAGAACTTAATATCAAGTGACTTACATTTTAGACACCAAATCGCTTGTTTCGCTCTATTTCGCCAACGAAAATAGTTCCAAACAAAGTCCACAGCATTGTTTTGCGTCTCTTGAGCAACACTTCCTGAATGAATTGGTTAAATCTCGATGATTCGCTCATTAACAGTGATTCGCTGCCACCTACTGGCGGGTTTAATTTCACATTTAAAGTGTCTTAATTTTTTTAAATAATTTAAAATAACAGTAGGCTATTCAACGTTTTATATTTTCAGCATTTCAAAACATTATTTATGCATCTGTAACTGCTCTTGACTGATTAACTTTAATAAAGTTTAATCTATAGTTATACATTACAATTTCTGTACCTGAAAATCTCCTGTTTAAACCTATGTGAAAAACTTGAAAAGCACTGTTTATTTCATTTATATATTAGTCCTGTTTTATTTATTTGTGCTCTTACTCGTAAAATAGTATTTGTTACTATTTTATTACTTACTGTTTATTTGTCAAATAACAATATTTAAAATTTAAGTGAGTTAATCTAGTAGCTTTTGGTGTCATAACCCTTTTTATTAAGGTTAAATGTAACAAAGACAACGAAAACAATAACTAGGCTTATTGTATAGGCCCATTTTCTTTTTTTTTTACTTTATTAATTTTTTGTTGTGGGGCCAGTGAAAATTTTGCCGGGGCAAGTAAAAATTTGAACCACTGGCCCAATTGGGCCAGTAGAAAAAATCCTTAGCGTTGAGCCCTGATTAGGCAAGATTATTTCACTCAGACTTATAGATTTATACTTAGATTTTTAGTTAACATTATATTTGGACTGGATTAAGATTTTACTAAACTTTTATTAAGATTTTACTAAAGTTTGATTAAGATTATTACTAACATTTTTCTTTGATAATACTTGTATTTTGGACTTCAATATTTCAGAGATATTGAAAGTTGATTGATTACTGTTTGTATTATTCTGTTATGAAAATTTGCATCTATTAAATTTACTTTTTTATCATTCAAAATTAATATGTTTATGATTTATTTTCTGATATTTTATTAAGCAATAAAATCAATTTAATCATCTGACCTTGGATCTCCTAATTGCATCAAAAATATACATTCTTACAACATATTACAATATAAATAAAAGAAAGTAAATTTTGTCATAATTGATCAGCATTAGTTCATAAGCAATCACTTGGCATAAATGTGAGCTTATTTATAGTATGCAAACATTTCACATGCATTTGCGACTAAAAATAGATGTGTGCGACCTGCAAAATGTATTTAGGAGCATGTACGTGTGCGAATTAAAATGTCTGAGATTCAGCTTTCTTAAATTTAGGGTGATAAAAGTCTTCAATCCTTAAATGGAATAACGTGTCCTAATTATCATATTCATTCCGAAACGTGCGAGCCTGTAGAATGCGCAACAGCACCACCTTTAGACTTTGAAATGTACAGCACTCGCATTAATGAAATCATAGCCTTTTGTAATTTAATAATCAGGCAGTATTGCTATTTAAGACTCCTTATAATGATAATTAGGACACGTTATTCCATTTAAGGATTGAAGACTTTTATCACCCTAAATTTAAGAAAGCTGAATCTCAGACATTTTAATTCGCACACGTACGTGCTCCCAAATACATTTTGCAGGTCGCACACATCTATTTTTAGTCGCAAATGCATGTAAAATGTTCGCATACTATAAATAACAGTACATGAACCTCTGAGAGCAGGAGTAGTAACACTGTAAATAACAGTGATTCAATCTATTCAGTACTTCTGCCTTCAGAGCAGCAATGGGCCAGGAGATGTATAATTTTGATGGATGAAATATCGCAGAGATTAGAACAAGTTTTGTTTTGTTTTTTCGGCACAAAAGCATTGGAAGCATTGGAATAGCATGTTTTACTCCAATTAAAGGGTTAGTTCACCCAAAAATGAAAATAATGTCATTTATTACTCACCCTCATGTCGTTCTACACCCGTAAGGCCTTCGTTCATCTTCGGAACACATATTAAGATATTTTTCATGAAATCCGATGGCTCAGCGAGGCCTGCATTCAAAGCAATGACACTTCCTCTCTCAAGATCCATAAAGGTACTAAAAACATATTTAAAACAGTTTATGTGAGTTCAGTGGTTCTACCTTAATATTATAAAGCGACGAGAATACTTTTTGTGCACCAAAAAAACAAAATAACGACTTTTCAACAATATAGTGATGGGCCGATTTCAAAACACTGCTTCGGAGCTTTGCGAATCAGTGATTTGGATCTCCTGTCAAACGGCTAAACTGCTGAAATCACATGACTTTGGCGCTCCGAGTCACTGATTCGATTCGCAAAGCTCCGAAGCAGTGTTTTGAAATCGGCACATCACTATATTGTTGAAAAGTCGTTATTTTGTTTTTTTGGCGCACAAAAAGTATTCTCGTCGCTTTATCATATTAAGGTAGAACCACTGAACTCACATGAACTGTTTTAAATATGCTTTTAGTACCTTTATGGATCTTGAGAGAGGAAGTGTCATTGCTTTGAATGCAGGCCTCGCTGAGCCATCGGATTTAATCAAAATATCTTAATTTGTGTTCCAAAGATAAATGAAGGCCTTACGGGTGTAGAACGACATGAAGGTGAGTAATAAATGACATTATTTTCATTTTTGGGTGAACTAACCCTTTAAACCATAAACAGCTTTGGTGCGGTTGACTGATGAAGCAGTCGAATGAAAATGCATATAATAGGGTATTTAGACGATGATTATTAGTTCTGTGCATTTGTAATGTTTGCTAAATTTCTTATTAAACTTTAGAGGATGTTGAATTTTAACAAAATATACAGTAAATTCACTTACCTTGCAATAAATGCATTCTGTCATGAAGGATTCCCTCCACACGGTCCAAACTCTTAACCCACCTCTCCTTCAATTTCATTGGATGAATCTGTAAACCAATAATTTTACTTTCTGCCCTCAGAACATTTTTGAGTAAGTAAAACTCCTATCTGCATCCATAAAGCTGGAATTGCTCAAGACATGTATAATGTAAAAACTACTACTACTACTACTAATAATAATAATAATAATATTTGGTCTCTTAAGATTGAAAATGGCCCATGAGTTAAAGCATTCCATTTCTGACAGTGATACAGAGGGCAGGTGCCAACAAGGAAGTTTGTTAGCAACTTACCTTATTTTGTTAATGAGTAACAGATGAGTTGTTAGTGTTTACCTCAGCCTATAAGTACATTACACTGAATCACTGGAGAAGGAAGATGTTACTGGGGCTTTGCAGAACAGTAAGAGATTCACAGCAAACTGCAGAAGTCTATCTGGAGGATGGCGAAGTGTAAAACAGACTGCATCGAAAGGCCTCTGTCTCTGGCCTTTGAAAAACTTGGTTGTGTTATTGGAAGACATCCATGTGTATTTGTCTTATTATCTTTATATGTGGCTGCTGCTCTTGGAGCTGGTTTCATCTTTCTTCAGGAGAGGGAGGCAAATGATATTGAAGACCAGTTTACACCCGTCAATGGACCTGCCAAGTTGGAGAGAGCGATTGTGGTGGAAAATTTCCCACAATCTGAAGAGTTTTCTCAGTTACGACTTGAGTCTGAAGGCACTTATGCCTCTTTGATCATCACAGGCTTGCAAGGAGAAAATATATTAAATGAAGCAGCTTTTATTGACATTATAGCCTTAGACAGACAAGTGAAAAGTATATCGACAGGAAACACTTTTGAAAACCTCTGTGCCAAAACAAAAGGAAGGTGCATGTCAAATGCAATTTTAGACATTATAAATTACAATGCTACTGAAATACTTTATTTAAACGTAACACATCCGATGAATAATGGCACGTTTTTGGGAACAACCATCGGCGGTGTAGAGCTGGATAGCTCAAAGCTCACCAGTGCAAAAGCAGTCAGGCTTTTTTATTTCTTAGACGAGAAGAAGACAAAGGAAAACCCTTACTGGCTTGATGGTTTTCTAAAACTCCTCTCAAACTACACAGAACAGAAAACATCAAGTAAGGTAAGTCAAAGAAATGACTGTGAGTTATGAGTTTTATTTACACAAAGATACCTGATGATCATTGTATGTGTATTTATCAAATTATCTCCAATAACTGTAACTCAAGCACCAAAAGTCATTTGGACAACAATCCATGTATATTTGCTTGATTTGTCATAAATTGCCATAATTATTTCTTCACACTATGAAACACATTCATGTAAACAGTAACTATACTGAACAGTGTTTTGTGTCGAATTCCTACAGGTCCATGTGTCTTACTTTACATCAATATCAAGACAGAATGAGTTCGAGACCAATTCAGACTCTGTGATCCCCCTCTTCTCTATTACGTATTTCCTAGCTATTAACATTTCAGTTCTGTCTTGTTTGAGGTATCACAAAGAATTAACATGAATCAAATAAGCCCTATTATTTCTATCACTAGTTATGTCATTTATTCTTTGTATCCTTCCACAGGTTAGACTGTGTCAGGACGAAGGTATGGGTGGCCATGTTCGGCGTCGTCTCCGCTGGTATGGCCGTGTTGGCCAGCTTTGGACTGCTGCTGTTCTGTGGGATGCCGTTTGCCATGACCGTGGCCTCAGCCCCCTTTCTGATCCTCGGTAAGTTCATTTATTTCATCACCTAGTAGGTGTCTCACAGCTGATGTTCACAGGCTCACAGTCTCTGCTTTCCTCCAGGTGTTGGTGTTGATGACATGTTCATTATGATCTCCTGCTGGCAGAAGACTGAAGTTAATAAAGACGTTGAGATTCGTTTAGCAGAAACGTATAAAGAGGCCGGCGTGTCCATCACTATCACCACGCTGACAGATGTTCTGGCTTTCTACATCGGTCTCATGACGCCCTTCCGCTCAGTTCAGTCTTTCTGCGTGTACACCAGCACAGCTCTTCTGTTCTGCTACATCTTCAACATCACCTTCTTTGGCGCGTGTCTCGCACTAAACGGACGGCGAGAGAAAGGCAACAGGCACTGGCTGACCTGCATGAAAGTCCCAGAAGCCACTGGTGATGATGGAGGTTGTTGTGTTGGTGGGGCGTATGATAAAAACACACAGAAGGAATTTGAAATGCCAGTGAATTCATTCTTTAAAAAGTATTACGGCCCTTTTCTGACAAGAGTGTGGGTTAAGACGCTTGTGTGTCTGATCTATGCCGGGTATTTGGCAGTGAGTATCTATGGATGCTTCCAAATGCAGGAAGGTCTAGATCTGAAACATTTAGCAGCAGACGGCTCATATGTTGGTAGTTACTATGACAAAGAAGATGAATTCTTCTCTGCCTTTGGTCCCAATGTCATGTTAGTTATAAAGGATGAAGACTTTCAGTACTGGAACACAACTGCTTATGAAAGTCTTAAATTGTGTTTGGAAAATTTTCAAAATCTGACAGTGGCAGATTCAGGCATTTCACCTGTTTCTTGGCTGAGTGCATACATGCAGTTTGGACAGAACTTTGGTTTCAGTTTAAACAATGAAACACAATTCAAAAGCCATTTAACTGAATTTCTTAAATTGTCTGAATTTAGTGAAGATGTTAATTTCACTAACAATCAAATTCATGCATCACGTATGTTCATTCAGACTGTGAACATCCGCACAGCAATCGATGAGAAGAATATGCTGGATGCGTTTAGAGAAACCGCAGAAAAATGTGGGAAGTTGCAGACGCCCGTTGATCTGATAGTGTACCACCCTGCGTTCATCTATTTTGACCAATACGCCGTCATCATCAGTAATACAATCCAAAACTTAGTGGTTGCTACATGTGCAATGTTAGTCATTTCACTCCTGTTGATCCCAAACCCTCTCTGCTCTCTCTGGGTGACATTTGCCATCGCATCTGTCATTGTGGGAGTGGCCGGTTTCATGGCATTATGGGATGTTAGTTTAGACTCCGTGTCTATGATTAATCTTGTTATCTGTATTGGGTTTTCTGTCGACTTCTCTGCACACATATCTTATGCTTTTGTGTCAAGTGAAAAATCCTCAGCGAACGAGAAAGCCACGGATGCCATCAATAAACTGGGCTATCCCATCATTCAGGGTGCCGTGTCCACTATCGCAGGAGTGGTGGTGCTCGCGGCTGCCAAAAGCTACATCTTCAGGACCTTCTTCAAAATCATGTTCTTAGTCATTCTTTTTGGGGCCGTCCATGGCATCGTATTCATACCGGTGTTCCTGACCTTCCTCAGCACTTGTAGTAATAGCCGTGTAGAGAATAAACAAAATCACCCGGACTGCAGCCACACAAACAAACAGCAAGTGAAAGCAGTCACGGGTCAGACCATGCAACAGGTGAATGAATGGTGTGCCGATCCTGACTGTTACTGAGCTTACTTTTCTAAATAATTTCACCTGCTGAATTAATTTGATCGTGGTTCCTTTTAAATATACCATTGTTTAGGGTTAACTTGTTATCCATCCATTCTCCAAAATGCTTATCTGCTGTATAGGGTTCCTGCTGGAGCTCATCCAAGTAAGAGGCCTCTCTGAATGGAGTTTGCATGTTCTCCCCATGTTGGCAGGGGTTTCCTCTTGCTGCTCTGGTTTCCCCCACAATCTGAGGACTTTAAGGACAGGTAAATTGAAGACAATCAGCTGTCCATAGGTGTGAGAGTGAATGTTTGATTGGACTGGCCTTCTGTGGGTGTTTCCCAGAATATGGCCCGAGACACTGGGACTGTGACCCTACATATGGCAAGTGGATTGGAAAATGGATGAACTTCCTTCATGTATGAGCTTGACACATTTGACCATACAAGAAGATCCTGAACTCAAAATCATTGTTAAGATATGTATCCATTAACTTGTATCTTTTTGGATGTTTTCTCTTTTAGTCTTTGTCAGCAATATGATTTTTTAGCAAATAATTTTCTTTTTAAAAATAATCTTTATGTAATATAGGTCTATTTAATATCCATGTCTAATCGTTTTAACTTTGCTCATGTAATCTAAGTACATGTATTTAATCACTTTAGTGCTAAACATAAAAATCCTAACATTTAATAAAGCAGTTTGATCTCAGTGTAATTGTGTACAAGTGTGCATGATGTGAATGTTTTCTTGCGGCTTCTAAGGCTCAGCACCATGGCGAGATGTGAGATTGTGAGCGGTGGCATTATTTCTAAAACGGCTCTGGTCTGCCTGAAGAACTTGTCACCAAGCATCTCTTTGTAAACAGTAACTTAAACCCTTTATTCTGTAAAATATTAGCCAACAGATCCGAACTGAAACACTAAACAGATAATAAGAGGAAGAACTTACACTCAATTTTTCTGCAATATGGCCACACAACATGTAGATCAGTAACAAAGTTGTACAAAATGGTAAAACTTTAGAATGGGTACCACTACCAACTGTCACTTTTAACTAGTTGCTTATCAGATTGCATACTACTAGCATATTGGCTGTTTATTAGTACATAAAGCACATATTAATGCCTTATTCTGCCTGACCATATTCTACATCCCTTAATCCTACCCAATACTTAAACGTATACGCTACAACAATTACCTTGCTAACTATTAATAAGCATCAAATCATGAGTCTGAGGCAAATGTCGTAAGTAATAGTGAATTTGTGTTCCCCTTACTAAAGTGTGACCACATAAAATAATGTGCATTCTTAGGCCTCAAGTGTCTATGGCAGGATCTGCTGTTATATAAAGCAATGGAACAAGGTGTAACATTAAGTCAGTACTGTTATTAAATCCGTTCTGTAGCAAACTATGTGCAAGCTAGTTTTGTTTCAATGTAACCACTTTTATCTGTTGTAATACAATAGAGTCAAATTCTAGCAATGCTCTCCCAATGTTTGCATATTTTGCTTTCTAACTGTGGCATTTCATTCATTGTTTACAGTAGCAGAGGGTGGTAATAGACAAGAAAATTTAAGCAATCCTAACCACAGCTGAAACCACTGTATCTACCCTACAAATCTATGCTAACACATTCTAACATGACGGCTGTGGTATTAGCCATAAGCAATATAATTTTAGCAAACTTAAAAATATAAAAATAATACATACATTGCATGTAAAAAGCTGTGGGCTTCTCATTGCACTCAAATAATTCAAAGAGTAAAAAATCTTGTTAAATTGTTTGGTCCCATATTAAAAGTGTCTTGAACTACTGCACATTTAAATGAATAATTGAATTCAAAAATATACTTATTGTGTACATGCAGTAAGTGATTTTACATTGCAGGTACAAATAAAAAATAAAAAACCTGCTAGTAATTACATATGTAATTATGCTGTTGACAACAACCTCACACCTTGATGCACCTTAAAACCTAACCTAGACGACAAAACCTGCATGTCCTTAACCTTACTGCGGTTAAGGTTCCACCTCAATAATGTCACCTCAAAAAAAGTGTTCTGCAATATGACATGAACACAATAACAATTTAGACCTAATCTAAAGAGGGATCAAATATTTTATGGTGTTATCAAAGAAAATCCCATTTTATGTGTGACTTTTAACACTTTATGTTTTAACTGCAGGTGTAAAAAGTTCAGTCATGCACTTGAAGTCACGTGAATGTAAGCTTCAAAAGTGTGATGTATGCATGCTGGTGAGAGCTATTGCCAATTTCTAATTATTTGCCTTATTTTTAAGATTTTTCAATGTAGCTGGAGCAATGTAAATAGCTGTACTTTTTTTCCAAATAATATTACTGGTGCTATTTCCATCTTTATGAATGCACTTTGCAATGTAAATGGAGATTTCCTTAGGAAATGCAAACCATATATCATAAAGAGTGATTGTTTTTATGTGTTTTTTTCTGGGACAATAAAATTGCCAAGATAAACCCCCGGTTTCACAGACAAGGCTTAGGGTGCGTTCACACTTGTCATGTTTGGTTCGATTAAAACGAACCTGGTGCGATTGCTCTGTTAGTGCGGTTCATTTGAGCATGTGTGAACACTGCCATCCAAACCCTGGTGCGCACCAAACAAGCGGACCGAGACCGCTGAAAAGATGGGTCTCGGTCCGCTTCCAAACGAACTCTGGTGCGGTTCGAATGATATATGAACGCAACACGGACCAAAGACATGTAAACGAACCAAAAACAGGAAGATGAGACCCTAAAAAGGACATAATCTCACGCATTTCGGTTTTTCTTGTCATAGTAGCGACTTTACTCATCACAGGCATCAGACGTGCGTCTCCCACGCAGCAGATCGTTTGTGTATGACGGATGGATTCCCGCCGCTGTTTTGACTCCTTTATACATTTTATAAGCTCTTCACGGGTTCCCAGCTGGCCAAAATGCCATCATATGCAGGCTACGCACACACAACCAAGCGCATTTACCTCAGCACACAGCATTGTTTTGGATGTTCGGTAAGTTCCGTCTCAGAATTGGCAATACGTCATAAAATCCGACCAATCAGGTTGTGAAAGTATCCCTATGCCTTTAGGTTCGGTATCTTTTGGTTTGGTAATAAAATTGCCAATCTGAACGCTAATCGGACCAGGCCTAAATGGGTTTTTTCTTCTTTGGTCCGGACCAAACAAACCAAATGAACCGAACTACAAGTGTGAACGCACCCTTAGGGTGCATTCACACTTGTCACATTTGGTTCGATTAAAACAAACCCTGGTGCGAATGCTCCGTTAGTGAGGGTCATTTGAACATGTGTGAACGCTGCCATCCGAACCCTGGTGCGCACCAAACAAGCGGACCGAGACCGATGAAAAGATGGGTCTCAGTCCGCTTCCAAACTAACTTTGGTGCGGTTCGAATGATATATGAACACAACATGGACCAAAGACATGTAAATGAACCAAAAACAGGAAGATGAGACCCTAAAAAGGACATAATCTCACGCATTTCGGTTTTTCTTGTCATAGTCGCGACTTTACTCATCACAGGCATCAGACGTGCGTCTCCCACGCAGCAGATCGTTTGTGTGTATGACGGATGGATTCCCGCCGCTGTTTTGACTCCTTTATACATTTTATAAGCTCTTCACAAGTTCCCAGTTGGCCAAAATGCCATCATATGCAGGCTACGCACACACAACAAGCGCATTTACCTCAGCACACAGCATTGTTTTGGATGTTCGGTAAGTTCCGTCTCAGAATTGGCAATACGTCATAAAATCCGACCAATCAGGTTGTGAACGTGTCCCTACCCTAGTGAAAAGTAAATATACTAAAATGTATTTGAAATACATTTATTTTATGCTAAGTATATTACAATTGCATTTACTTATTTATGTACTTAATATAAATACCCTGCAATTGTACTTTTATTATACTAAATTGGTATACTTATAGTCTGCTAAACTGGAACAAGTATTTTTGTGTTGAGGTCCAACTAAAGATATACTTAAATATATTTGATTGTGCTAAAGTGGAACTATTGCAAGTATACTTTAGGTACACTTTATATACATCTTGCATTCAAATTATACAGCGATCATATTATCCTTACTAATAGTGATATTAGGCTTAATATTAAGAAATATGCATTGTGCAATAAAGAAGAACTCCAAATAAAGTTTAATTAAAATATTTATGTCAGTAAATATAGTAGTCAACATTTGAATTGGATTAAAACCTTTCATCAAAGTTGTCTTAAAACCATCTTCTTAGGACAACTTTGATTAACTTTTTTAAAACACTTCAAATGTTGACTACTGTATATTAATGGGTTTGTAGTTAGTGTGAAATGAATGTATGCCTATTTTAAATACATTTTGGTAGGGTTTTTTCACTAGGGCAGACTCTGCATCCATAACCTCTGACATGTTTTCTCACCGTCACGCACCTAACTCGGAAACTCTTAAGAAAATCCAGTTACCTAAACTCATAATAATTATGAGTTGTGCTGATGTTCATGTGCATTTTATCTCATAAATACATTCTTCCTGAAATGATTTGAAAACACTGTAACTGCTGACGCTAAACCTTGACCCCCATTGGCCTGCCCCAACGTCCTACCATTGGTTGAACCAGAAGTTGACACATATAGACCGCGATGATTGATGTATGTTTCGAACACGCCATAAAGCGAATGCAATCACACTCGCCAACAATTGGTTTAGCTGTACTTTTGCTTAACAACCAAACTCGCTGGAGTGCACACTATTGGGAATCTGTGTTGCAGACTTTGGCACATTTGTCAGAAGGAAACTGGGTCTAGAAACTCATTGTAGCTAAAGACACAAGTCTCACCATGTATTTCATATCTGAGAATGATGAAATTATTTTTAGATGATGCTATATAATTTTTTAGATGAGACTTTCTTTTTGTGCAAACCAAAGAAAACGTGAGGTATGAACTGAAACATCTAGTTTGTTTCTGCTAACTGGCTGTAAGGGCAGAATTTTCAAACCCAACTTTTGCCTATATAGCTCAAATGTAACAATGAGCAATTTGCAAATAAAATGATTTAATTTGTTAAATATTTAAATAGCCTACTACTTCAGTAATTTATTTTTGTTGAATCCTATGTTGACCTGTTATGATTAAATGTACAATTCAATGAACTGTATTTGAGTTCTGCTTGTTTAGTATAAAAATAGATTTGGCCTAGATTAAAGTTTACAGGAAATGTATTTTGAGTTGCAAAAAATAATCATGAAGTAAGTTTTATAATTATGACCTTTACCTTTTCAATAATTTGCTCACACTTTGAATATCAGGTAGGCTATTGTTTAATTCAGTTCAAATTTATTTCTATAGCACTTTTCACAGTTTTGCATGGTTGCAAAGCAGATATACATACATATAGAAAGTAGTTACAAAAGTAAGTATTTGTAATTATGACAAATAAAGAAAACAACATATAGTCAGTTTGATGAGAGGTGAATGGTGAAAGAAATTCATGTACCTGATCAGAAGTTTTATTACTTTAGTGTATTTCTAATGCATTCCAAAGCACCTACTGTAATACACTTTTCCCATTAATGCTACTTTAATGGCCCGTTGCACTTTTTATTATTAATTATTAAACTAATTATTAAACCGATCCTGACCAATCTTCAAAAATTACACAAAAAGTTAAAATGTCAAATAAATTCAGAAACGTTAACTGCATGAAAAGTAAATAATTTTAATCTACGTGTCACATTTAAATCCGCAGCGTAATGCGAGACCGCCAAACCGCCAAATCATTTCATTGCGTTTTTGTCAGGAGCAGTTGTGGTGCATTGAGAGTTAAAGCGTGCAGAGAAATGTTACAAACAGTTCTGCACGTTCACATTTTTCCACCAATGAACGGAACTGTCTGTGTTTTAGTGCGCGCACAAGAATAAAACTAATGTTATGCCGGTTCATGCAATTGCTTCATGTTGCATTAATGACAGATCATGTCAAGTAAAATGGAAGCAAAAAATTCTTGATATTTAATGTTGCATCTGCTGGTTTTATTTCTTTAACAGCTTAAAGTTTAATGCACGTTCGTGTTATATAGCTACAGGCCGTTTCACGTTTATTTTCACGCACCACTTACTGTGCCTATATTGAGACTTTGCTCGGCGATTCACAGTCTTTTAATCCATATAATTTGTGCTGTCATTAATAGTTGTCATTAATAATGTCTGCTTATAGCTGTACTTGTAACAGTATAGAGAGAACACAAAGTAACCCCAGTTTTGCATGGTCCATGTCTGAGTGGTGGCGCAACAGGTAAGCTGAGTGCTCTTGTGCAACAGCGACCCAGGTTCGATTCCAGCCTGTACTGGTTCCTGCATTCAATATACATATACATATGTTGCCATTGTCTCACTGATGTTCACTGGATAAGTAAGTTACTGGTATACTGTGGATGTCTGTAAAAGGCATATTCTAAAGCTGTGACTTTATTTATAAAGATTACTTTATTGTAGCCTATTTGAAACAAACTATAATGATGCCATTAGCACACTTCAAGTGCAATGTTTTAAAATCACTAAAAGTCTGTTATCAGTATAATATTAATGTATGTTCAACATTCTTACAATGTAATTGAATTGCAATTCTAATGTCAGCAAAATACATTTGAAGTTTATGCTGAGTGAATTCTGCATTTCAAAACTTAAACACAAGCGTATATTTAAAGTGTACTTAAGTATACTTGGAATAGTTCCACTTTAGCACAAACAAGTATATTTAATACAACTTTAGTTCAACTTCAGCACTGCTTTTGGTCAACTGAAATGCATTTAGTGCAAAATTAGTTGTTCCAATTTAGCAGACTTTAAGTATACCAATTTATAGCGTGCCACAAATACATTTAATTATACTAAAGTACATACGAATAAATTGTGCTTAAGTATACAATTTTTTCACTAGGGTATGCCTTTAGGTTCGGTATCTTTGGTTCCGTGATGAAATTGCCAATCTGAACGCTAATCGGACCAGGACTGAATGTTTTTTTTTTTTTTCTTTTTTGGTCCGGACCAAACAAACCAAACTAACCGAATTCACCCTTAAGCTAGTCCCAGACTAAAATGCATGTTTGAGCTGTTTTAACTGAAAGAAACTTGTACTGACATATCTTAAAATGCGCCAGTGTTATTGTTTTTTTTCTCAAGATGCACAACAGTAATGTTTTTTTCTAGGGTACGTTTAAAAAAAGCTACTCAAATACCTTAATTGAACTAATGCCTAATCCTGGCTTAGTCTAAGCCCTGTCATCAAAAAGTTGATTTATTTCACTAATTCCATTCAAAAAGTGAAACTTGTATATTATATTCATTCATTACACACAGACTGATATATTTCAAATGTTTATTTCTTTTTAATTTTGATGATTATAACTGAAAACTAAGGAAAATCCCAAATTCAGTATCTCAGAAAATTAGAATATTACTTAAGACCAATACAAAGAAAGGATTTTTAGAAATTTTGGCCAACTGAAAAGTATGAACATGAAAAGTACGAGCATGTACAGCACTCAATACTTAGTTGGGGCTCCTTTTGCCTGAATTACTGCAGCAATGCGGCGTGGCATGGAGTCGATCAGTCTGTGGCACTGCTCAGGTGTTATAAGAGCCCAGGTTGCTCTGATAGTGGCCTTCAGCTCTTCTGCATTGGTGGGTCTGGCATATCGCATCTTCCTCTTCACAATACCCCATAGATTTTCTATGGGGTTAAGGTCAGGCGAGTTTGCTGGCCAATTAAGAACAGGGATACCATGGTCCTTAAACCAGGTACTGGTAGCTTTGGCGCTGTGTGCAGGTGCCAAGTCCTGTTGGAAAATGAAATCTGCATCTCCATAAAGTTGGTCAGCAGCAGGAAGCATGAAGTGCTCTAAAACTTCCTGGTATACGGCTGCGTTGACCTTGGACCTCAGAAAACACAGTGGACCAACACCAGCAGATGACATGGCACCCCAAACCATCACTGACTGTGGAAACTTTACACTGGACCTCAAGCAACGTGGATTGTGTGCCTCTCCTCTCTTCCTCCAGACTCTGGGACCCTGATTTCCAAAGGAAATGCAAAATTTACTTTCATCAGAGAACATAACTTTGGACCACTCAGCAGCAGTCCAGTCCTTTTTGTCTTTAGCCCAGGCGAGACGCTTCTGATGCTGTCTGTTGTTCAAGAGTGGCTTGACACAAGGAATGCGACAGCTGAAACCCATGTCTTGCATACGTCTGTGCGTAGTGGTTCTTGAAGCACTGACTCCAGCTGCAGTCCACTCTTTGTGAATCTCCCCACATTTTTGAATGGGTTTTGTTTCACAATCCTCTCCAGGGTGCGGTTATCCCTATTGCTTGTACACTTTTTTCTACCACATCTTTTCCTTCCCTTCGCCTCTCTATTAATGTGCTTGGACACAGAGCTCTGTGAACAGCCAGCCTCTTTTGCAATGACCTTTTGTGTCTTGCCCTCCTTGTGCAAGGTGTCAATGGTCGTCTTTTGGACAACTGTCAAGTCAGCATTCTTCCCCATGATTGTGTAGCCTACAGAACTAGACTGAGAGACCATTTAAAGGCCTTTGCAGGTGTTTTGAGTTAATCAGCTGATTAGATTGTGGCACCAGGTGTCTTCAATATTGAACCTTTTCACAATATTCTAATTTTCTGAGATACTGAATTTGGGATTTTCCTTAGTTGTCAGTTATAATCATCAAAATTAAAAGAAATAAACATTTGAAATATATCAGTCTGTGTGTAATGAATGAATATAATATACAAGTTTCACTTTTTGAATGGAATTAGTGAAATAAATCAACTTTTTGATGATATTCTAATTATATGACCAGCACCTGTATAAGCATGTTACCCTGAGAAGGGGAATGAGACACTGTGTACCCTAGAGGACACATTGGGGAGTGCTTCCGGTATAACTGGTTTCTGTCTAACCCTTCAAGACCCAAATATAGAAAAAAATGACAAAAACATTTTTTTCACTTTTCAGAGGTTGTTGTAGGAGGCCTCTGATGCTCTGATGTGTTTTTATGAAAATATAAGGTCTGTTTTATTTCAAGAACACTTGCAACACAGAGTTACAATCCGGGGAACAACATCAACAATGCATGCTCATCCACCTGTCTCGCGATTACTCTCTGATTCTTTTTCAACATCGATTGCCCTTCATTTGTTTTATTTCTCAAGTCACGTTTGATCTCGTGAGTCTCCGTGAGATCACTGTGAAATCGTTCCTACAATCAACAGGTGTGTGCTCTCACAGTCCGGTCAAATCATCTAGTGCAGGGGTCGGCAAGTAACTTTGGCATCGGGCCAAAAAAAAATTTCTCCACTAGATGCCGGCCCAGAACATAGTCAAAGGATAATTTAAGAAATTGATGGGAAAAAAAAAAAATGCAACTAGAATTGCCTGTGACAGACTGTTACAGTGTCTTTTGTAACTGGTATTGAACTGTTACTCTGTGTTAAATCCTGTAGTAGGACAGTTATTAACAAAAAGCCATATTTGTGTGGCGGTGTCTGGGTTTTACACTGGATAAATGAATAAAGCAGAGTAGTGATGCGTAACCTGGCAAGTATCTTCATTCACCAACTTGCAACACAGACCGCCTTGCTAAAACACACATATGTGGGAGATGCGGAATGGATAAAAATAACTCAAAAAATAAAAGAGGACTTGAATAAGCCCATTAATGGCATGTTTGAGTCATGCTCACGAACTATGTTTTATTGTGAATATTAAATGAGTATCATTTTAATTAGCTTGTTACACAGTGGAGCCTAACTTATTGTAATTATTTGACGTAGCCTACTTTTACACTCAGAATTATTCCTTGGCATCCTCACACACTAAGCTGCATTTTTTAAATTGTTTGCATGCTGGAGGTACGCTATTATACGTGTGCAGAGTGATGTTAACATTTAAGCTAGCTGGTGAGAGAAAATGGCACTATCAAAGAGTCTGACACCGTGTCTACCCCGGACGTGAGCGTCGCAATGCGTCAAAAGATAATAGAACCCATTATAATCAGTGATATTGTCTACACTGGATGCGACGTGACACAACACTTCCCGACAGTAAACGGATTCCCTGTTCTGTTTCTGACGTAGTCCAAGTGCTTTGCAACGGTCGGTTTGTCGGGTTCAGTGTAGACAGCTTTTAGCTGTTGCGGCGTGGTGTAGACACGGTGATAATATTAGACGGCACCACGAGACGAAGATCTATTTCAGAACCAGCCGCTATCAAAATAATCTGGCTTGCGGGCACGGGCCAGATATTATTGCTGGCGGGCCAGTTTTGGCCACCTGTTGCCGACCACCGATCTAGTGTGTGCGTTCAGAGGATTCTAATGCTAAAAATCAGTTGCTGTCATTATATTTGTGGTCTCCCACAGTTTTAAAATTGGTTAAGATTGGAAAATCATCTAGTGTGTCCAAGACCGTACCCTTTTAATTCCTATGTTAACAGTAAGGGTGTCCTTAGTTTGTCACCCATGGCTTTTCCATTTTGGCCTTGTTTTTGTTAAATAAATAATGACACAATGTGATATGTCGTGTTGTTGTTCATCTAAGGTTATATTTTCCAAATTTTAAGACCTGCCAAGGACCAGATGATTTTTTTATTATGTCCTGATACGGAAAACCATGTAATACAATAGGGTGTCCTCACTATTTCACATGACTGTATATTTGTTTTTTGAAGAAACGTGCATAGTCACATTTTTCTCAAAAACCGTGTGGTTAATCAGTGTTGTTTATGAAGTCATATTTTTGATCAAAGTACAATATTTTCCCAGAAGGACAATTCAAAGCTTTCCCTTATTCACACCTTGCCTTTCATCTGTATTGTTAATTAACTTTTATCACTTTCATAGTGTCACAGTCTCACTTAGTTTAAACTTTGTTTTCAGTTTGACCCACTTTCCACTGTGGAGTTAGTTGTCATGGTTTCTGATTAGTTGTCATTTATTTCAGGTGTGTGTATTGAATTAGACTTGTTTGTATGTATATTTAAGTCCTCTGTGTCTTACTGTTGTCATGTTCGTGAGTGTTCTACAACACAGCAGTGTGAAGATCGACCCAAAAGGGATTAACGTGGCACTTTATAGACTGAGTTTTTGGTCTCTGCACAAAAGAACTGTTTTGATTTTGGAGAAGTTGATTTTTTGCCCCTTTTACCATCATCCGAATCTGTCGGTTATGTCCCAAATTCTCTGATCTCCTTCTCCCACCACCTTTCCAAATTACTATTGAGACTGCCTTATTTTTGGTTGGTTTTGTTTTGCCCTTCAAGCTCCTCCCCAGTCCCCAATCATTTCTGCCACCCTCCCATCAGTCCCCCAGTTCCACCTCAGCCTCCTCTCAGTGGTGCAGTTACACCACTGGACTGCTGGGAGCCTTCACTCCACCTCAAACTGACGCCCGACTCCTATGCTTAAGCTCCTTTCACTCTCGATGTCAACAGCGACCATCCGGCATTCGGCCTCGCCAGGCTCCCTCGGTACGTCGGCTCTACCTGGGTCGGACATCGCGCCACCTTCACCACGGACTTGTGGGCCGTTCGCTGCACTCTGGCCTTCCACCCCTTCCGCTGCGACTAGCTCTGCCCTCCCTCAAGGGGGTCGCACACCGGACGAGAAGGTCAGCACCACACCGCGTCTCGGGCAACTCACAGGTATCACACACGGGACGTGCAAGCTCAATTTTGAATCGACTCCTGATAGAAGAGCTGCACAATGGGTGAGTTTTAACTATTTATTATTTTGGTTTTTATTTTTATTGAATAAAAGATGACTTTTGAATGTTAATCAATGAAAAGTATCTATATTACTTTAAGTCTGTTATTGTTTTGTTGTACCGGTTGTGTAGGCAACTATGTTACATAGTAGCAATAGTATTTTTTAACTAGCGTTAACTAGCTAACCCTAGTGAAAATGTTAACCAAACAAGTTATTTGGGTTACAATTTACAATAAGGAAAATGGCAAGTAGGAGTGAAAGGAAGGGCTACATTTATTATACATTTTTTCAAATATGTTTAGACTTTATTCAAGCTGTTAAACTTAGAATGTAAAACTAATGTATCTTGCCGCACAGGGTAAAGTGAGTATGTACATTAACGAAAATTTGAGAAAAATATAATATAAATTTAATATAAAACTATGTAAATGGCGCTCTGTGGTGCGGCAGGATTTTGAACAACTTCCTGAGTCATAGCTGGGAGCCGCGGACAGACCGCCAGTGTGCGTACACTCATAGCAAACAATGCATTCGAATTTTAAAGAAGTGGTGCGGCGCTGAGCTTCTCGGCCTATGTGCAACTCCCTTCAGGCTCCACCTCTGCCCTCATCGTTTCAGATCAACCTCTCCCCTCCGGATCCCTGCATCCACCTCGGGGGGTCATCGTTGCAGCTCCGTCGCAGTCGTCAAGGTCATTGATGTCGTTTCACTCCATTGGATCTCCGGCTACGCGGTGGGCTCCACCTCCAAGGTCGCCATTGCCTCCTGTCGTCGCCATGGTGTCATATGCCTGTCTAAAAGATTTAGAGGAGCCAAAGCTTGCTGTCATTTTAAAAGTTTTAAAGGGGACTAAGGCGATTACAAATTAGTGTACAAATTATGGAGCTAATCAGAACTTTTAGGGGGCTGAGAAGAAATTTAGCGGGGCTGAAGGGCCTAATGATGCCCCTGTATTACAGTAGTCTAGTCTTGAGGACTAGTCTGGAAAAAGGCTGTTCTGCAAACTCTGGAAAAATTTTAGTCAAAGGACAAATCACTATCAAACACCCAGGTTTTAGAGTTTTTGTTCAATTACAGCCAGAGGGATCCGCCGTACTGTATTTGTACGTATATTTAGTTAGCCTTGATGCAATAAAGGCTTCTTAGTTTTTTTTGTTGTTGTTCTTTTTAAATAATCTTGAGTTGCTTGGATATAAATCTTTTTCATAAAATTAACCTTTATCCCAGAGGTCCAGGGAATATTGACTTTGCATTCATGTTTATGATACAGTCAGGGGGAAATAAAAGATATTATGCCATGAGTTAACGGGAATTTACATGGGTTATTTACAAAAGGTACTAGCAATGATTACCAGATGAATTAACTGTTGTACTTGTCAATCATTGGCTAATTTTTACATTTACCCCTCCTTTAACTAGCTATATAAATATTGGGCAGACTTGGTCTCATATAAACATTTTTAAGAAGACAAGACTCTACATGAGTATCCAGGTAAGTCAAAATATTTCAGTTACTTTTTTATTTTCACACTGCCAAAATAATGTATTTTTGTCTTGTTTTCCAACACAAATATCTAAACATTCTTAAATCAAATTACATTTATTTGAGAAACAAAATGACTTAAGTCTTGTTTTCCAAAAAATGTACTCAAATTAAGTATGTTTTAAAACAAGGAAAAAATATCTGCCAATGGGGTCAAAAAATTAAAGTTAATTAAAAGGGGGGAAAAGAATATTTATCTGGCAACAACTGCAGAAAACAAAACTTCTTATGCCATTTTGCTTCTCAAGTAAATGTATGTTGATTTAGAGATGTTTAGATATTTTTTTTCTGGAAAACAAGACAAAAAATACTGAGGTAGAAAATAATTTTTGCAGTGCACAAATTTTTTTATTATTATATTCTATTCTTTATACACTAACACTCATGCCTCTTACGGACATTACAGATGACCTTGTTTTTTTCTTTTTTACAGATTTTTTTCTATTTATGCAACAACACTGACTTCACTATGTCTCCCTGTATTTGTCACAGCTTTGAGCCAGTCGACAATAATAAAACTCAACCCCTTCTCTTACCATTACAGAAACACAAATACAAAATATAATACAAAAAAACCCCCCAAAAAAACTGTTTAATAAAAGTTATAGACAGCTTATCAAAAATATGTATTTAATATGCTTAAAATAACAAATATAAAAAACTTAAGAAAAAGAAATATTCTAATAAAAAAAAAAATATACGATACATGTGTATACATACACAGCAGGACCACCAGTATTAAATGAACACTTGCTATAATTTTATCTGAGGGCCTGTTAACACGACACCATTTTCGACTAAAAACGAAAACTTTATAATGGGTTTTGGCCATTTATTTTCATAAGAATGGTGTTTTGGGGGCCTGAAAACACAAACTTCTGAAAACAGGTTTCAAGTTTTTGAAAACGCTACTGTTATTGCAAAGGGAAATTTTGGTCCCACAAAAAACTTTCTATATGTACGTAATTATGGACAAAATGCTAAAAGTGAATATTTATCTGCAATTATAAACAGAAAATTATCTGAATACAACATTTTTTTGCATTAAAATTCAAGTTCTTACAGCATACATCCTCTTATTTAGAGACAGAGTACAAACATTTTAAGTCCATTTAAGTGTGTGGCTCTGTTTCTTACTAATACGGTTTCCTCAATGCCTCAATGTTTGCTTTTGCTGTCTACAGATCGTAAAACCAAATGTATCTGCACACAAAGCATGTGACACATGATGGATGATACTGATGCAGAAATCGCTGTCATTGGCATTGGATGCCATTTTCCTGGAGGTAACTGTTAACGAATTACTGTTTTATTATTTATTCGTGTCATGATTTTGGCCTAAAGTGTATTTGCATTGTCTATCTTCTCATCTGTTTTAGGTGAAGGACTTGAAAACTTCTGGCGAGTCCTCCTTCATGGAGAGAACTGTGCAGTTCAGATACCAAACGACAGGTTTAATCTTTCTCAATGGTACGATCCAGATGAGAGTAAGGCAGGAAAGACATACACAGCAAAGGCAGCACTTATTGATGGGTAAGACTTCAGTTCATTTGCCCTTGTAAAAGAAATCAAATGAGTCATGCCTTCTGTTTTTAATAGTGCTGTCAATCGATTAAAAAATTAATCATACAGACACAAGCTCAGGTTTGATCCCCCTGTAGCTGGCCACCTTTGATGAAGGTGTCTAGTGTTGAAAGGCCGAAACACCCCCTGATTCAAAGGTACACTACTGATGATGTGTCCCAAAATTTACAGCTTTCCCACGTCTGAGATACAGCTCTCACGCCACTCTCAACATCAAGGCAAACCTCATGTGCATACCACCCATTGGCACAAAGGACAGTTTACCATCACGTCCTGTGTTTCATGATTCTTACATAAATAATAATAATAAAAAAAATAAAAATAAAAAAAAACTATCAAGGCCAATAAAAAAAAAATGTTTTCCATGTTCAAGTGAATTGCAAAAAGGTCCACAATATAGGCCTTGCACATATGGAGAAAAAAAAAAAATTAACAAGGAAAGAAAACAAACAATTGTACTCGATATAAAATAATATTGCTGAGAGTTCAGAACTTTATCTAGAAAGTAGAAACAACTCGGCTTAGTCCTCTTTTACATTCAGCCAGTTGCTGAGACAGACCAGTCTGTTGACATTATCAGGAGACAATGTAGCTCTCTTCTTTTGAATGATGTGACCTGAGAACGAGAACAACCTCTCGCAAGGCACTGTGGTTGCTGCAGTTGACAGATACTTGTGTGCAATGGGTGCCAGGCATGTGCTGTTTCTCTCTTTGTCCACCACTGTAGTGGACACCCCTAAATGTCAATTTTGGGCTCTGCTTTGTAGCAGTTCAGACATTGTTCTACGGACTCTTCCTCTTCATCTGTAACACAGAGATCCTTCTCTTCTTTGGCGGCTGTTGCTCTGTTGTCTCTGTAGACTGTTGTTTTCCAGGATTCTCTGCCATTACCAGGTTGCTTACTGAAGTCCACACCTCATTCCTTTCATCTTTGGGAAGACACTTCAGGTCTTTAAATCTTGGCTCAAGTGCATTAGCGATCTTCAGCCATGTGAGGTTGTTGCCGTCCTTCCTTTTCTACACTGGCTCCAGGTGAAATTCAGGGTTGATTTTAAATTCTGACGTTTGTTTACAAGGCACTTTTTGGTCTCACCCAAATATATTACTGACCTTATACACCCTTATTCTCCAACCAGAGCACTCAGGTCTTCTGACCAACTGCTTTTGAAGATTCCTCGTTGTCACTATAAATCTAAGGGTGACCGTGCCTTTTCTGTGATAGGTACGAAATTATGGAATAGTCTTCCTTTCCATGTGGACAACTTCCACAACTTCTGTTGTTTTTAAATGTACTATAAGGTTGACTTGACTCTTAGCTAGGTCTGTGGTAAAATATTTTTTGAATTTAACTACATTGACTGGATCATCGTTTGTGGACTCAATTATTTTGTACAAGTGGCACAAGGCTGGTAACACCACTGAACAGGAGACATACTGCTCTCCTCCCAGCAGTTCAGTCACATATCTGCAATGGAAGCAATGGTTCTTGCTTCTGTCCACATGCAACTTGCTGTTCCCGACAATCTTGCGACATTTGGCTAGAACACTTTTAAATCCACTGCCGTGAATGGAAACCATGATAGTTTGTTAAAAAATGTGGGCCATGCAGGGCAGGTGTTCAATTGGAAACACTCGTGGCCGCAACCATGTTCCGAGCCAAGTTTGGTTAACTTATCCTCGATTTTCCATTCTTTTGCGACATCAAGGAAATGATCAGCACATGCCTTAGTGGTGTGTCGGCCTTCTGTTTTACTCACAGTTAGTGCAAATGATTGCAATTTCCATTTTTTTATCAACGAAGTGTGCTGTGACACCTAAGTAGTTTTTATTGCTGACAGATGTCCAGGGGTCCCCTGTGAATACAATGTGCGTTGCTTGCTCTTGCATGTTCATCCTCCGTGCCCTCAGACCTTCATACAAAGTGTGTATTTTTGACATGATGGTTCCTTTTGAATGCAGATTATGTGAGGTGTCTCTTGTGGCAGTTCAAATGATTTCTCTCAGTCCATCGTTCGTCATCTACTATGTGTCAAGTATTCCCTTGTGTGTTTGTGGACTTTTGTATTGTTTCCTGTCTTGCGCTGTTTTGTGGTTCTTTGTAGCTTTCTCTGTTGATTAAGTTTCTCCAGGTGTTTCCTATTAACCACGCCCCCTTGTTATCCTGTTTAGCTCGTTTGTCTGTGTATAAATAGTGCTTGTGTTTCTCTCGTTTTTTCAGTTGTTTGAATGTGGTTGTATGAGTTATAGTGAAACTTTCCATCTAAAAGTCCTTCCTTGCTCTTATCCATCTTTAGTCAGGATGATTCAGTTCGGCTGAACTCGGGACTAGTGATGCAAAGTCCAATTAATGTCCGCGAACCGTTTCTTTTCGGACAGTTCGGCTCAATGAACTGGTTCCTGACATCATAAATTGTCACTAATATGCATTTCTTTTCTAACAACTCAGTGTCATGTTATATCAAGGAAACATTCAAATAAAGTCATTTGTGTATACTGAAACATTCAAATAAAAAGTTATTTGTGTGAATGCATATTGCTGATTATTGCCTTTCATTCACTTAAGTTGTGGTCACTGTTTCATTCGCAGATCCTTTGTCGGATACGACTGACCAATATTGAGTAGCCTACATCTCGGATAAGATTCGCAACTATAGCACATATTTGATGCAAACGTGAATAGGTTCTACATGTCTAATAAACTCGTTGATTTCACTTAACAACTTAAAATATAATCTGCATGTATAATAAACCATAGTAAAATTTGTTTACATCTCTCAACAGAAATGTTTTTGCAGGTTTTAATAAAATGTTATTTAATAACAGTAGTCATAAGCGTACGTGCTACTTCAGCTGTGCGTCTTGCGTCATCAACCCAAAACTAAAGTTCGATTCAGTTCGATTAGTGAACCAGCTCGACCGGTTACTTCCTGAGAACCAGCTCAAAAGGACGATTCGTTCAAGAATCAAACATCACTACTAGGGTGGCACGCACATCAAACACACATTAATTTTGACAGCACTAGTTTTTAATCATTTCACTCCTTAATGTTCACTTATGTTTATCAAGTTAAAAATTTAACCATATTTAATAAAACAGTAAAGGTCAGTGTCTGAAACACTCCATTTGGGGGATGAATGCTGAGCCCCATCTGTTTGTCCAAAAGCAATAACCCCGTCATTTACCGTTTCTTCTTTGTAGTTTAAATGAGTTCGACAACAAGTTCTTCGGCATCACTGATGCTGAATCGATCAGTATGGATCCTCAGCACAAACTGTTGCTGCAGTGCGCCTACAGGGCCCTAGAGGATGCTGGAATACCAATGGAAAAGGCCAGTGGAACGAGAACAGGAGTATTTTTGGGTAACACAAGTCAAATAATTCATATAATCTTACTGCTGAAGTCTGGGAGAAAGTGTATGTGTGTATTCAGTTATTATTCCTTGAGTATTAATATATGCATGCATTTAAAATTGGATGGTACATGCCTAGGAGCAGTCTGTGGTTAATGTGCTCTGCTTTTGTTTGCTTGATTTTTTAGGCCTAATGAACAGGGATTTTGAGCTGGCAAGTGTGAGGATCAATCCAAAATACATAGACCACACTGCTGGCACTGGTGCCGCTATGAGTATAGCTGCCAACCGCATCTCATACGTATTCAACTTCACTGGCCCCTCACTGTCCATTGACTGTGCCTGCTCCTCATCCCTCGTCGCCCTTCACTTCGCTTGTCAAGCCATAAAACAAGGTAATCTTCACAAATGTACTGTATGTAAAACTTGGGGTTGCATTTTTGCTTTTGTTTACATATAATCTGTGCATGTACACACTTTGCACTCTCTGGACAAAATAAACATCTTTTCATATTGCAGATGCATTTATCCAAAGCAATGTGTAAATCAGGAATAGTACAACACCTGTATTATTGTTGATTAATGTATGCACTAGATCAGTGGTACTTACACTAACCCCCGGTTTCACAGACAAGGCTTAAGCTAGTCCTAGACTAAAATGCGTGTTTGAGCTGTTTTAACTGACATATCTTAAAATATGACAGTGTCATTGTTTTGTCTCAAGATGCACACCAGTAATGTTTTTTTTTCTAGGGTATGTTTATAAAAGCTACTTAAATACCCTAATTGAACTAAGGCCTAATCCTGGCTTAGACTAAGCCCTGTCTGTGAAACCGGCCCTAAATGTTATTATATTCAAACAGTTACTTTGTGTTATATTTCAATTTATCTTAAGTTGAAAATTTCTTTATGCACTTATAAGACTGAGGTGTTTTGTTTTTGGCTGTAAGAATGAACATAACAGTCATCATTTACTCCCGACATCTGAGCCGCTGAAGACGCAGTGGATTAATTTTGTTTTTGAAGGGAATGCGCCCCCGATCTACCTAAATGTGTTTATGTTTGCGCGAATCACTTTACATCAGACTGCTTTCTGAACGAGGGACAGTACAAGGCAGGTTTTGCTAAAAAGTTGTTCCTGAAAAATGGATCAGTACCAACTGTTCGAGATCCAGCTTCACCTCCAGGAGAGAGTATAATTTTTATTTATTTTTAACTGCTCGTGCTCAAAACACGGCGAGTCAGAGCCAGTTGCATTCAGCGATTACAGTCGGTGTTTAAATTCCGTATGTAAGTATTTAAAATCGGTCCAGTCAAAGGAAACAGTCTTTGTTATGTGGTCATTTCTATTTAGAATCTTCTCATTGTAATTCATAACTGGTCGTTTATAATGAACAGTGCATTAAGGTGATAGTCTTTTTACAAACTGTACATTTTATGTAAAGATAACATGGTCACAGTACATTAAAGTTACCTTTGTAGAGGGTTTATAAAGGTGTTGGTTAATAACTAATAAGTAATTTACAAATGTATTTTAAATAATTTTTGAACAGTTATAACTGCATAAATAAGAATGGTGACTTTAACGCAATACCTGCCAAATAGTTGTTTACAGCCCGCAGCAGCACGCCTCACAGAAAAGAGGGGTGGGGTGAACAGTAGCTCATTATCATTTAAAGTGCCATGCACCGAAACGGGTCACTGTGAACAAAGCTGTTCCCTTTCAAGGGAACTTGCGCTGCGGCAAGCGCTTTGGAAACATTCTTGTCTACGGTGTCAAAACAATGGCGGACTGTTTACAGCTTACTAAAGGTGGGTCTATGCTAAAACGGCAGTCCGTCAAGAGTCGTGGGAGGGGCCTGTGCAAAATTACGTCACTTTGCCAAGAATCTGAGAAAGTGCTTATGATTTATGGGGATTAAAAAAAAAAACACTGGGTGGATTTTTATCATTATAGGGTGGTTGTGTACACACACTGCCAACACACATTTATGTCCAAATACCATGTAAAAGCGAATTTTGCATCCGATGTCCCCTTTAAGCCAGTTGCGTTCAGATCTGCCTCCACATAAGTATAAAACAATCATGTTTTATAATCCAATCAACAACCGACGGCTAAAATCAAATTCTCCCCTATGTTGTTTTCTTATAAGATAGCCTGCTCACTTGGAAATGCATCATAGTACAGTGACAAAATTTGTTCGAACCATTTTATTCCAACATTAATTAGGACTCTGGGCCAGGAAAAGTATGTCCAGTGCATTTAGTGTGTACAACATTTTGGTCCTACATTCAAGTAGGATTGGCCAATTGCTGATCACATACCAGCCAGTTATCAGTGGCTGATCAGTTGGAGCCAGTGGTGGACAGTAACAGTATTTTTAATTCGTTACTGTACTTAAGTACATTTTTCAATTATCTGTACTTTACTCAAGTAATTTTTATTTTGAGCAATTTTTACTTTTACTTCACTACATTTCAAAGCATAAAATCGTACTTTTTACTCCACTACATTTCATAAAACATATCGTTACTTCTTTTAAAATGAAGAAATCGTCACATGCTCAGAGACGCAAAAGCGGCATCCGATTCATGCACAAACTGATTCTTTTCAATCATCCTGTTAAATCGGTTCACAAATCACATCAACAATTCATTCACGAATTGGACTGATCGTATTGCAGCTGTTCTCGAGTCAACAAATCAGCGATTCAATGATCCGTTCAGAGCGACTCTCCAGTGAACTGAATTTCACTGTCTGACTGAAAATTAGCCAAGAACTGGAGGATTCTCTGAGTGCGCGCACGACAGCCTACTAATGTTGAATTTTAGGATTAATTATTGTAACTGAAAATCATATTTAGGTCAGAACTGGGCGATCTGTTTAAGCCCACTGAAATGCTTTAATGCGGACACATCCACATCAATGTGTCTACAGATCGCGATCTCGATTCAAACAGATCAAATCACATTTTAAAACTAACATAGTGCTTCAAATAACGGTTGTATCGATTACATCATTACGGCACTAGGAGGCGACAAGTGACTTAAAATGTATTTGACATTGAATGATTCATTCAAAAGATTTGTTCAAAAACATTGATTCATCCAGTAATGAAACAAGTGAAGTAGATATGAGTGAGTTATTAAATCATTCATTCAAACCCATTTTTTAAATAATTCAATTAAAAAATAAATCTTTTTAAATAGACTACAGCAATTCATATTTTGTCCTCTAGTAAATAATTATGCTATTTTGTTTAGTTGTCTGTTCAGAATCGTGGGAGAATTATGATCTCTATTTGAAACAAACAAACAAAAATTTTGATTCTTATTTTATCCAGAATCGTGCAACTCTTAAACAAATTAAAATAACACATGCACGTTCATCTTCCCCGCTGCTTTAGCAATTTCTTAAAATGTTATGTATTTAGCCCTATATGTTTTGTATTGTTTGTCATCACACATTACATATTATGTATCTGCATCCACTAATCTTCCATCCATGCTGGCTATTTGAGATAATTATTTTGAGCAATAGGATTATATAGAATATATAATATAAAATTAATTTATATAAGTGGCCTATATAAAATTACAAAATAAACATTCATCAATTAGTACGTTTTTACTTAAGTACATTAAAAATCAAGTACTTTTGTACTTTCACTCAAGTAAAATTGAAAAGGAGCACTAAATACTTTCACTTGAGTAATATTTTATAATACGTATCTGTACTTTTACTCACATACTTGATTTGTGTACTTCGTCCACAACTGGTTGGAGCATCCCTAATTAAAGCAATTGGGTGCTGTTGAAAAATACATTAAACAAACTGTAACTGCATAATGTAAGATACCACCATTACTGCATACCAGACAGCAAAAATTGTTTGTGTTATTGTACCGGTATTATTGTAATCTGAAATTAAGCATGATTTGCCTATTAAAGCACTTATCTGATTTGTGTTTTTAACAGCACCTTTGAGTACACTAATATCTATATCTTCTGTAATGTCTGCTGGGCTGTTTTTTTTTTTTTTTTTTAAATCAACAGGAGATTGTGAAATGGCCGTGTGTGGGGGCGTGAGCTGTATTTTGGAGCCACACGTTTTTGTGGCTCTCTCCAAGGCAAAAATGATCTCCCCTGATGGCACCAGTAAACCTTTCAGCAGCCAAGCAGATGGATATGGAAGAGGTGAAGGCTGTGGGGTTGTTCTCCTAAAGCCTCTGAAAAAAGTAAACAAAAACATTGCCTCACATAAACATATCACCATCACAACAATGTACCTTATGATAAAGTACTATAACCAAGAAACATAAGTTGTCTGTATTTTGACAGGCTCTTGAGGACCAGGATCACATTTGGGGCATCATCAGCAAAACTGCAGTAAATCAGGATGGCCACAGCGTTAGTCCAATCACCAAACCATCGATGGTACAGCAGGAGGAGCTGCTTAGAAAAATCTACTCAACAGAGACTGACCTGACTAGTGTCCAGTACATTGAGGCTCATGGGACAGGGACTCCAGTTGGAGATCCAATAGAGGCAGGTAGCATCTCAAAAGTCATTGCCAAAGCAAGACCTCAAAAGTCAGGGCCACTCATCATTGGTTCAGTTAAGAGCAATATTGGACACACAGAATCTGCCGCAGGTGTTGCAGGGCTCATAAAGGTTCTCTTGATGATGAAGCATGAAACCATTGTGCCATCATTGTTCTACTCTGTGGAAAACTCCAGCATAGACACTGAATCTCTCAATATGAAAATCCCCACCACAGCAGAAAAATGGATCAGTGACTGCAGAGCAGGGAGGTCAGCAGGAATCAATAACTTTGGGTTTGGAGGAACAAATGCACATGCAATTGTCAGACAATATATGCAGTCAAAAAAGACAAAAGCTCAGCTGATCAGCAAATCCCGTCAGTATTTTGTGCTCTCTGCAGCCTCAGAAAACTCCATGAAAAATATTATTGCACATACAGCAGAACAGATCAGTGCAGGGAAAATATCAGATCTACAGTCTTTACTGTACACATCCGCATGTAGAAGAAGTCACTTTAAACACAAATACAGAAAAGTATTTCAAACATCATCATTGGCAGATCTGCAAGAGAAACTTACTGCTGCTGTGGAGAAAAAGCTTTTACCATCAAAGACAGACTCCAAGCTAGTTTTTGTGTTTTGTGGCAATGGTGTTACATATCAGGGTATGTGTAAGCAGCTCTTAAAACAAGAGCCAGTTTTCAGAGAGGAAATCTTGAAGATTGAAACTCTGTTGCAAAGCTATACAAGTTTGAATCTGATAGAGATGCTGCAAAGTGAATCTGAGAAAAGTACAGAGCTGTCTGATCCAAAGATTGTCCAGCCTCTTCTGTTTGCTATTCAGGTTGCTGTTGTCAAACTTCTGAAACACTGGGGCATCAGTCCTGATGCTGTTTTGGGGCACTCTATTGGAGA